>VDFB02125157.1:0-28944 GCA_007258455.2 Sequoia sempervirens | reverse complement strand
CTTTCTTGAAGACGCATTATTAAAGTACCTAAAAAAATCAATATATTAGTAATCTATGAAATATTATTTTATAAAATAATTATGTTAGAAAATTTACAAATTTTAGAAACTATGCATGCACTCAATTAGTAAATTCAATTGCATATAATAAATTTTATTGATAAATAAACATATATATATAAAAATAAAATTTACATTTTGGCAATGCATAGAGTATTAGATTAAGAATAATTATATTACACAATATGATTGTTTTTTCCATATATTTATTCTCTAATTTGTAAAATTGTATTACTATTTTGTTGATTGATTCTTGAAATTGTAAAATTGCAAATATCATAAATGCATCCATCAATTTGAAACTATTTTATTTGACTTAATTTATTTTATATTACAAATTGATTTTATTTTTCATATACATTTTAAATTCAATTATCCAAAAACACATTTAAATATCAATTTCAAACCTACCAAGAAATAGTTATATAAAATTAAAATTAATTTAATTTCTGAATTGATCTATCTAAAAACACATTTAAATATCAATTTCAAATATAGCAAGAAATAATTATATAAAATTAAAAATAGTTCAATCCCCATATTGATCTATGTAAAATTGTATTTAAATATCAATTTCAAACCTATCAGAAATAATTATATAAAATTAAAAATAGTTTAATCATTCAACTCATTATCTAAAATTGCAACATGCTAATTATATAAAATTAAAAATAAGTTAATCCTTATTCAACTCATTATCTAAAATTTCTTCAACATGCTCACCAAGAAAACACATATGTTGTATTATCTTGAAAAAAATCAAAGTTCCCCAATCACTTGTAAAAAAAATGTTATCATAATTTTGTAAAAGACAAATAAAATTTCAACATGCTCACCAATAAAAGAAAATACTATAAAATAAGTGTTGTTGAAAAAATAGTGAAAATTTGTGTTATGTTATTATTCATATGGATATCTATATATTTAAAAAATATAAAATTAAAAAATATTGATAATTAGAAATAAATGTACAAATTTTCAATTTACTTTTATAATTAACAAGAAGTTTCTAAATTCATATAGAAAATACATCTTATGATATAGCTATCAGGATTCAACCGTGTAGTTTCGAGTCAAACTCATTGACCCATGTTTCATGAGTAGTGGTTCACAAGAACCCATCTCTCATGATAATGAATGGTCCACTTAGCACTCATTGCATCTAGGTGATGCTCACAGAGGTGAAGCACTGGGTCGTCCTTGGGAGGTCACCCATCTCGGTACTACTCCAACTCAAGTGTGCTTAATCCGGGAGTTTTCTCCAAGGTTAAGCCCACTTAGCTTGCAACTACATGGTTGAATCGACACACTGTGGAAAATACCTCCTACTTATCAAATAAATCTTGTTTCTATTTTGAAAAGATTTTGAATTAATATATATTTTTATAATAAATATTATAAATCATATATATTAATATAAAGTAATGATAACTATTAGTAAAAATGTCAAAATCTTTAAAAAATTAGAAAGCACTATATTTAATCTTGAAAAGCTTCTATTTTTAGCAGATTTTGAATTAATAAATATATTCATAATAAATCATATATATTAATATAAAGTGAAATTATTTCAATTCTAAACTAATTTATATTTTTATCATATATATATATATATATATGTACAATAAATTTTTACGGTTTAATAATAATTTTAAGTGTCATATTTACAGTTATATAAAAATATAGTCAAATGATACGGTCTAATAAATTTTTAGGTTGTATTATATGGACCAAAATGCAAAAAAAGGGTCAGATAGACCATCAAATTCTAGGCCTGCTTGGCATGTAAAACTTTTTGAAAAAATCAGCTATGTTACACTTGTGAAAAGTAGAATACAACTACCAAGAATGTTGGAAAAAAGGAATGAACCTAAACACTACTACAATTCATTTAGGTGTTAGTGGGTAGAGGCAAAACATTAATCATTAACAGACTGGTGCTGCTGCACAAAATGAAACTTTATTGCTTCCAAAACTGATTACAAATGCCTCTATTTATAGAGGTCTTACTGGAACAACCAGATCACCTACTACAATAGTGTAGAAATTATTGAAATGTTCTAACATTAGGCTATCCTGTAAAAAATTTATTTGTCCGTCCCTAACCATTACATTCTCTTCGAGTTCCTCTACTTCCATTTGAAGCGCTTCCACTTCAGCAATGAGATTCATGTATTGAAAGGCAAGTTAATATGGAGCTACAAAATAAGAATTTTCAAACTTGTTAATGCGTATTAAGTTCTTCAAAAAATCTAAGCTAGGGTGTATAAAAATACAGCTTAAAACAGCTCTAAAAGCAGTTAATATGGAGCTACAAAATAAGAATTTTCAAAATTCTGGTATTTTGACAGATGTTTACAGATATAGTTAAACAAATCCTACTCTACATCTAAACAGTAAAATCCACAGAATGCAGTTAACAGCTTTAAGATAACCCTCTAAAACGTTCTCCATGTTGAACTGCTAAGCTTTAACAGTTAGACGCCTGAACTTTTTCCAAACTAGAGGTGAAAATAAGCCAAATGACGAGGGAGGAAGGTTGAAGAGATTCTAACTTTATTACGTTGGGGACCAACAATTCAGCGATTAGAAACATTAATTCAAATGTCGTCATTTATTAGGGGAGGGGTCTATAGTGGAGCATCCTAACTTCGGGTTTCTCAAAATCTTATGTGGAAATTTCAAATCACTCCTAATTCTGCACAACAGTTTATTTGGCAACTTATGTGCTTTTACATTTCGTTTTAGGGCCACATCATCAAATATGATGCCGCATCAGCATGCTTTTTGTTGAGGTATCCAAAAAAACCCAAAAAAAAAGTGAGACCCATAGTGGTGCAGTAAGTTATGTTTTATTGGTGTGCTGATGTGGCATTACATGATTTGTCACTTTGCATACTTTATAGATAAAAAGTGTTTTGTAATTGGATATTAAAGTGCTCCACTATGGGGCCCACTGAGGACTACTTCTATCCCCACTATTGGACTCTGCTCCATTACGGGCCCCTCTTCCCTAGGAAGTTTTAGGTGTTTATGAAATTTGCTGAATTAGCCTTGCTCCAACTCTTTGTAAATTAGTTGCAACACATTTCTTAAAATAAAAAAGAAAACAAATTCGATACTTACATTTTTAATTTTCTAATTTCATACCTACTTTTTTAACTTTCGCATGAGGAGAAGTGTTGGGGAGTAAGGAAGGCAAAAATCAAGCTCAACCCATGTACATTATGTGTAACTTACTAATTCTTTTAATACTTTAATTGATAATAACAATATTTGTGAAGTGATAATAGCAATATTTGTTATGTTTCTATTTTAATTGAAGAAATCAGTTTTAAATTCAACAATTCTCTTTAGCAATAGACAATTACTAGTATTTATTTATTTAAAATAAAAAAATCCACCACCACCTTCTTATAAAACATTATTAAAATTGTTAAGTTTCTAATTTGATTGAATAAACCAATTTTAAATCATTATGTTTTTTCTCAAACACTCACCCTTTTTCACATCCAACCAGGGCTTAAATTTATTGGCCATATGATTGTTATTTAGAGATTTTTGTTGTAAAATACAATCAAAATTTTAAGAAGACTGTATTAGATGAAAGGAGAGATTTTGGATAGACTGTCAAAATTTATATAGAATTATAATGATATGTATATTTGATTTATATATAATTTTACTTACACTAAGGTATATCATAATGTTTAAGGGCACCTTTGAATAGATAACCGTCATTAAAAAAATTGTTGATAGGTAAGGTCAACCGTCAAATTTAAGCCCTACATCCCACAAAAATAATTTGTGCTATCAACAACCACATAAAGAATTTGAAATCTATGGTGCTTTTTTAAGCTAACAATTTAGACTTCAAATTTTGCATTCACGTGTTACCCAAGGTGTTGTTTTATTGATAAAGATAGAGATGACTATTTATTCATTCTCTATTTTTAATTTTAATGTTTACAAATATTTCAACATTTTTCCCAATTCCTCTAAAATGATCCTCTATAGAAAATGTTCTCACCTGTTATAGAAGAAATAAATATTGAAACATTTGAGCAATTGAATTTTTAGCTGTGGTATAAGTGGCGGCTAACAATCTAGCATTACTTTATCCATTGCCCCTCTACCTATAAATTGCTAAAATTGCTAATTTGATTTTCAAATACCTACTTGTTGCAAACCAAATATTTTAGTTTTAGTCTTTATTTTTTATTTTTCCTTTCTATCATTCATTGATTTAAAGTTTTTTTTTATTTTTGGTTTTGGTTTTATTAATGAACATTAAATTGTAATGAAATCTTTTTAAGATTATGGTCTAATTTATCTATTATTTTGTATATATATAAGTGGCAACATGAATGTGCATTATATAAATAATATTTTAATAGACATTTTGAAAATAAAGTTTGAAAAGTAAAAAATTAAGTAAAAAAGAAATATCTTAGATTTACTAACACGTTAAAATATGATTCTAAATTAATTTATTTAAAACATACAAAATATTTTTAAATATTAAATTAATACACATAAAAAGAATTTTCTAAAATTTAAAAGATTAAGCATAAAATAATTAATTGTGGAAACTTCATGTTATAAAAGAATTATCCTAAATTTATTATTACATATAAAAATTCTAAATTAATATATTTAAATTTTAAAAAATACTTAAAAAAGAAAAATATTCTTTGATGTGATTGTGAAATATTTTTTTAATAATATAATAGAAATAAAATTATAAAAGAATGAAAAATAATAGTTCTTTTAAAATTTTCTAAATTATTATTATATTTAAAGTTAGAAAAATTTATAGAAAAGAATTTTCCTAAATTTTATGTTACACATAAAAATATGTTTCTAAATTAAAATATTTAAAACAGAACAAATATTCAAAATACATGTCTAAAGAAATATTATAAAACTAAGGCTTTATAGAGGTCTTATTCCACAAAAATATAGAAATTTAAATACATAGTTTAATATGACATTTTATAATAAGTGGAAAAAAATTTAAATTACAAAATTAAATATAATAAATTTATTATTACACATAAAAAATAAGTTTTTAAATTAATATATTTAAAATTGGCATATATATCTCTATAGTTGTAAAATTACCTCTTGTAATTTCACATACATTCTTGTGTCCACTCACTTTGCATCTTGCAGGCTCATTTTAGCCCCTGCATCAACCCTTTTTTCCCTCTTAGGATGCTCCAACACCCCTTTTCATCAGTTACCCTCACATGTCAGTATTGCATCGAACCTTGTGCTTTTCTCATTTGTGTTGTTTTGTAGCATGACATGTCCGGACATTAGCGCACCACGCAGACATTTGCACGCAGCGTTAGCGTCTTGTGACATTCCAACACTCAAATAGTTATCTCCGAGCATTCTTGCCACTTGTCTTCACTTTTTCATTGGTAATGGCCTAGGATGCCTTCTTACAGTTGGAGAGGCTTCTTTTCCCTCATTAAAATCTATTCTTTCGGTTCATTTTGCTCTCTAACTACTTCTAGCTCAACTCTCTTATGATTTTATCTCTTCTTTAGCTTTGGCTCTAGCTCTCCACTTTCCAACTCTTGTTTGCATAGTTTCATATAGCTTGCTACACAAGCAATCTTACATCCTTTCAAGCTCTCTTTGCAACATTCTCCAAAAGCTCTCACAATTCCCTCTACAACACTCTTGGCTTCCTAAGCCTTGCTTGCACCTTTGAGCATCATGGGATTCCATATCCCTTTCCTATTGCATCTATACTTTGTGATATGGGTTCTCCTCCTTGAGCGGGGATTGCTTTTGTCACCCCTTTAGTGATATAGGTTCTCCTCCTTGAGCGGGGCTTGCTTTTATCACTCACACTTGGTGGTGTGCCTAAAAGGGTTTTGCTTTCACCACACACTTTTTCCATTTTAGTTACACTCTCTTTCTATCTGGCTGTCCATGGAGGTGGGAACACCAAAATGGGGGTTTTACTAAGGGAAACCCCTATACAACCCCAACACTTTCTCCAGATATCGCTCATGCAGGTTTTGAAGACATTCATTTGCTAGAAGTTTCATCACTTGTGTGGTTGTGAGTATTTCCTTTCTTCTCTTTATCTTTATCATTTCTACTTCACTTTATTTTAGTTCTATCACTTTCTGTTACTTTCCTGTATTATGGAAATCCTTACCAATTAGAATATAAGTAGTCACTTTTGCCATTTTCTATGATAACCTCGATCTCTTGTTCATATGAGATGCCAGCACACCTTTGGGATGCTAGCGTGTTGCACTGTCGTTTGTATTCTGTGTTGCCATGCTTTGGCCAAGAGCTTGTCAGTTTGTCTAGAAAATCTTCATGACTTGCTCTTTCTGATTCTAGAACTCTCGCATTGTTCTTGAGGTAGTTTAGGGAAGTTTTCCCTATGAGGCTCTCTGAATGAAGATAACTTGTGATTAGTGAATTCTCCCTTCTCTATATTTTGGTGAACTTGACGTGAAGAGAAAATATTCCAAAAAAACTAGGAATTTATTTACCCCTACTTGGCGAGGTCATAACTTTTGACTCGATGCTCAAAATTTAGAACCGTTTGCACCATTGGAAAGTTCTCCTGTAGAACTAGTTGAATCCCTAAAATACCAGTGCCTTTGGCAGTCAAATTTTAGGGACCAATGCAAGCTACAACCTCAAATTTCACACTAAAGACCTTCAAAAATGTGAATTACTAGAACATAGAAAATACCAAAAAAATCATAATGAATTTAATATATTCTTTTATTATTTTAGTATCTAATTTTATTCAAAATGTTAATGATGTTCCATTTCATGCATATGATGGTGACTTGGATTTACCCATGTCACTTTCTATCTTTGATCCTTCTCATGAGATTCCTCTTGCTTTGAAGGATATCTTGCTAATAAGATGAAATCATTGATACATTTCTTAATGTTACTCTACCTTCTATTCATTCCAATGCACTCTATTTTGGGGATGATGCATTTGTGACTGATGAATCTCCTCTTCATTCCAATGCACTCTCTTCTAGAGATGATGCATTGGTGAATGATGAATCCCTTCATTCCAATGCACTCTCTTCTAGAGATGTTGCATTTGTGAATGATGAACTTCCCTTTCATTCCAATTCACTCTCTTTTAGAGATGGTGCATTAGTGAATGATGAACCTCCTTCCACATCTGATCATCCCTGGATCGATGTTGAGAATATTTCTTCAAACAATTATTTCACTAGTTGTGATGATTCTATAAATGTAATCTGTCTTTGCTACCCCTCAAAGGCCTAAGAGAACAGTCATTTATGTGACTCCAAATAGTCATTCTCTTAAAAGGGTTTGTTCTATTAATAGTGTTCCATTTGATAGTGACCCTCCTAATATTCCTATAGATCTTTCTTATAGAGCAGTAGCCCATACTTATGAGAATGGAATGAATAAACAACCAAGCCTTCTTCAAGCTCCTAAACCTACAACTAAAGCACCGAGTGATTATGATCTTGTCAAGAAACTCCAAGTTACTTTGGCTAAGATCTCATTGTGGGACTTGCTTTAGTATGACCGGTTTATCAAGGTATGCTTTGAAGGAAGCCTTGCAAAAGATCCTCTTTCCTTCTTCTGCTAGGTCAATAGATGCTAATTTGCATTGATGGAATATATTCATGCAGTTTTTTTGAATATTACATTATATTCAGAGGAACTCCCACCTCAAGAAGTACATAAGAAAGAAGACCCTTTAATGATCATAGTTAATATTAATAAAATTGGCATTAGACATACTCTTGTTGACGCCAGTTCAATGCTCAATTTATGTAGCATTGATCTATTGCCTAAGATTAATATTGATTCATCTTCTCTTAACCCTTCTTTTGTTATGATTCATGGGTTTGATAATGTTGGTTTGCAACCTTTAGGCACGATAGTCTTGTCTTTGAGGTTAGGAACCATTATCATACCTACCCTTGTATATGTCATGTCAAAAAATTACCATATAACCTTCTTGGTAGACCGTTGATTCACGCTATGGGTGTAGTCCCTTCTACCTTACATAAATCTCTTAAGTTCATTTGTAACAATAAAGTAGTCACAGTCAAGGCTGACCCTAAGGCTATGCACTTATGTGAAATAGCAGCTGTTGGTCAAGTCTGGGTTGTGCCTACTCTTATCCCTTTAGTGTCTTCCAGTGTGTCGATGTTTACTCTAATAATACTACTATAAAGGATACTCTTGAGATAGATGTCCCTAAGGAAGATCCTTCTGAAGCAAGAAATATTAAGTCTGCTCTTGCCTCTTCTCAAAAGAATGCATGTCTTGGTGATGATTTGGGTTCTTTAGACTTTAAAAATTCCTTTATTCAGGAATATAAAGTTGACCCAATCCACTTAGACCTTCCAATAACATCATCCACAACCGCTATCAAAGATGGTCATTCTTTTGTATCATGGGATAATGTGAACACAAATTGTCATGTTCATAGTGTTGATTCTCCTTCTGAGGAAGATGATCACACTTATATTAAAGAGGTTGATGGTGGTAGTCCTGTTAAGAAAGATGATGGCGATCTCATAGAAACATGTGATCCTCCATTATCCACTATATTGTGCCTTCTTCTTGTGAGCAGTCAATATTTTCTCTACAAGAGAAAGGGTTGCTTCTTGCTCCTCATTCTTTATTTGAGCAAGAGTGTATTTTGTTGCGGCTTCTAAGAGATCGCTTACTTACCCTTCCTCCTTCTAAGAAATATCACATACATAATAAATCAAAGAATTCTTTATGTGCATACCATCGAGTGCCTGGCCATTACACTAGCAAATGTAAGGCCTTGAAGGATAAAATAAAACTTCATGGTTTGGGTGCCATCAAACTCCCATTTTATTGATGCACCTTCCTTTTCTTTGCATGACAAGTGATATTGAGGAATACCTCTATCTTGTATGTTCTAAATATATAGCATGGTTATCCTCCCTTGTATGTTGGTGGTAGTGATAACATGTTATGGAGATGTGTATCCTTCTTAAGGACCCCCTCTCTTCTCTATATCTTTCAAATCAAGTGTCCCTTGAGTGGACCCATTTTTTCTCTTGAAGGGTTCCCAAGGGACCCTCCTTCGAAAGATTTTAACTCAAATGAATTCTATGGCAACTATCTTGGGGGCATCCCAACTAGACCTTGCTTTTAAAATAGTACATCCTTTGAGTAGACCCATCTTCTTTTAAAGGGTTCCCAAGGGACCCCTTTGAAAGCTTTCCAATCTATCAATGGTTTGTGTGACTTTCTATTTGATTTCCTGCGTGGCTACTTTCACTTTGCAAGTGTGCCTATGAAGCCATTTTCCAACTCTGCAGAGTCCGCTTTCTTGGTTTCCTCCCTCTGAGAGATCTTGGGGGATACCTCCCTGTAGGTTTGTGAGCCTATAGGGTGCATCCTTTGAGCTTCCTCCATGCGAGATATCTTAGGGGTGGACCCCCTGCAGGTTTGTAGGTCTATAGGGTGCTTTCTTTGGGTTTCCTTCATGCAAGAGATCTTGGAGGATACCTCCCCTACAATTCTACAAGTCTGTAGGGTGCTTCCCTAGGTTTCCTCCATGTGAGAGATCTTGGGGGATGCTTCCTTGTAGGTTTGCAAGTCTGTAAGGAACTTTTTCGAGTATCCTTCATGTGAGAGATCTTGGAGGACACCTTCCTTGCAAGTATGCAGGCCTATGATATACTTACATTCTTAAATTCTCTCTTCTCTTCTCTTTTGTATATACCAGATCGAAGAACTACATCTTCTTCATCCTGAGTATATGCCCTTCTTCTCTTCTCTTACTAATTATTCTTTCTATTATTATTTTTAATTTGGGGATGATGCATAGTACTGAGACAAACTTCTACACCAAGGTCTCTTTACTTTACTGACTCGAATCCTTTAGTTTTTTATGTTCTAACATTGTTAGGTTTTTCTTGTCTAATACATTTATTTTGCAGGTCTTCAGCCTAGAGGCATGCTTGCATGGTTTTAAGAGTTATCTACTTGATCTACAATACCCTTTTGGAATATGATGATATTTATGTTTGGCCGATTTCCTTTAGCGTGCATATTAGCATAGATTCATATGCCTGCTAAAGTTGGGGAAAAATGTATAGTCATAAAATTGTACCCCTTGTAATTTTACATACATTCTTGTGTCCACTTTAGTGTCCACTCCCTTATCATCTTGTAGGCTCATTTTAGCTCCTCCAGTTCAACCTTTTTTTCCCTCTTAGGATGCTCCAACACCCCTTTTCGGTAGTTACCCTCACGTGTCAGCTTTGCATTGAACCTTGTACTTTTCTCGCTCATCTTGTTTTGTAGCATGACGTGTCCAAACACTAACGTGCTGCACAGACATCTATGCATTGCGCTAGTGTCTTGGGACATTCCAATGCTCAAACAACTATCTTTGAGCATGCTTGCCACTTGTCAAGTCACATTTTATTGGTGGTAATGGCCCAGGATGCCTTGTAATGGCTAGAGAAGCTTCTTTTCCCTCATTAAAAGCTATTCTTTCAGTTCATTTTTCTCTCTAACTACTTCTAGCTCAACTCTCTTCTACTTTTAGCTCTTCTCTAGCTTTGGCTCTAGCTCTCCACTCTCCAACTCTTGTTTACATAGTTTCATATAGATTGCTACACAAGCATTCTTACATCCTTTCAAGCTCTCCTTGTAGCATTCTCCAAAAGCTCTCACAACTCCCTCTACAACACTCTTGGCTTCCTAAGCCTTGCTTGCACCTTTGAGCATCGTGGGATTCCATATTCCCTTCCTATTGCATCTATACTTTGTGATACGGGTTCTCCTCCTTGAGCGTGAATTTCTTTTATTGCACCTTTAGTGATACGGGTTATCCTCCTCAAGTGGGGCTTGAGTCTTGATTTTATCACTCAGTTTGTGGTGCGGGTTCTACCCCTGAGTAGGATTTTCTTTCCCCACATTTTTTCCATTTCAGCTACACTCTCTCTTTCTATTTGGATGTTCGTGGAGGTGGGAACACCAAAATGGAGGTTTGACTAAGGAAAACCCCTATATAGTCCCAAAACTTTCTCCATATATCGCTCATGTAGGTTTTGAAGACATTCATTTGCTGGATGTTTCATCACTTGCATGCTTGTGAGTATTTCCTTTCTTCTCCTTATCTTTATCATTTCTACTTCACTTTATTTTAGTTCTATAATTTTTTGTTACTTTCCTATATTCTGGAAATCCTTAGGAATTAGAATAGTAGTCATTTTTGTCATTTTCTGTGATAACCTCACTCTCTGGTCCATACGAGATGACGATGCACCTTTGGGACACTAGCACACCATGTTGTCATTTGTATTTTGTGTTGTCATCCTTTGGACGAGAGCTTGTTAGTTTGTCCATAAAATCTTCGTGACTTGATCTTTCTAATTCTAGAACTCTCGCACCTTTCCTAAGGTAGTTTAGGGCAGTTTGCCCCATGAGGCTCTTTGAATGAAGAGAACTCATGAGTAGTGAATCCCCCTTCTCTATAATATCTTTAAAATAACAATGTAATTAAGAATTATGTTTACTTTATCATATAATTTAAAAATAATTTACAACATTATTATTTAAATGTATTTATTATCTTTCTTATATTCTTTTTTAATTTATTTTTAATTGTAATCAATAATCTTCTAAAGTGAATGTTATTAATTGGTATATATATCTTTATAATAATATTGTAATTAAGAATTACATTTACACTTAACTTTATCATATAATTTTAAAATAATTTATAACATTATTATTATTTATGTATATATTATGATTTTTTATATTCCTTTTTTAATTTACTTTTAATTATAAATAATAATATTCAATGTGAATGCCATTAATGAGTTTGGTAAATGAAAGGATTGAGGGGTAAATGACACTAATAAGTTAGATTGCTTCAACCCTAACCCTATTCTCAACTCTAAAATCATAAGCATAACTCATGCACCCTAACCTTAACCTTAATCCTAACCATAAACTTATCCCTAATCCTTATCTAAATAGTAAACCCTAAAACAAAAAATTTAACCTAACCATAATATTATAAATTTAACCTTTTCTAACCCTAATCCTAACCCTAACCCTAGCCTTAACCCTAAACATATCTCTAACCTTAACCCTAACAATAATTACTAAATCATAATTCTACCCCTAAACCTATCCTTAAACCTATCCATAACCATAACACTAATTGTAACTATAAACATATCCTTAAATCATAAACCATAATCATAACCCTAACCTTTCCCTAACCCTAACCCTAACAAAAAATTGTAATCTTAAACCTTACCCTAATTGAAACATAATTGAACCTTAACCTTAACCCTTTAAAGTGAATCCTAATCCTTAATCTAATTAAACCCTAATCATAACCATAACCAAAATAATCTTGATTGAACCCTAACCCTAACGTATCATTAAGCCCTAACATGTTTTTAACCCTTAAGATATTATTAACAAGCCTAATTGAACCCTAACCCTAGCCTTAATGCTAAACCTACATCACCTAACCCTAACCCTAACCCTAACCCTAACCTTGATCCTAAACCCAATTTTACGCTAAATTAACCTTAAGTCTAACCTTAAACCTAATTTTCACTCTAAATGAACCCTAACCTTATCCCTAATTGAACCCTAACCCTTACTCTAATTAAATCCTAATCATAACCTAACCAAAATAAGCCTAATTGAACCTTATTTACCCAACCCTAACCCTAACCCTAACCCTAACACTAACCATAACACTAACTCTAGCCCTATTTGAATCCTACTTAAACCTTAGAGTTCAGAGTTAGCATTAGAGTTCAATTAGGGTTATGGTTAGGTATAAGTTTAGGATTACAGTTTTGGGTTTATTTTTTGGCTTCGATTTAGGGTTACAATTAGGGTTAAGCTTATGGTGCAAGATAAGGTTAAGGTTAAGGTTATATTAGTGTTACAAAATTATGGTTTAGGGTTTACAATAAGGGTTAAATTTATAATTAGTTTTTAGGGTTATGGTTATTGTTAGGGGTTGTTTCTAGCTTTGGCTTACGATTGGGGTTGGCATTAGGGTTAGGGTTAGGGTCAATGATAGGATTAGGGCTATGGTTAGGGATAAGGTTATTAGAGTGAGCATAGGTAACCCTATTCTCAATTCTAAATTCATAAGAATAACTCAAATCCTGACCTTAGCCCTAACCCTAACCATAAACCTATCCCTAATCCTTACATAAATAGTAAATATGAAAAATAATAAATTTAAACTAACTCTAAAACAACATAAATTTAACCTATTTCTAACCCCAATCCTACCCTAATAATAATTTCTAAATAATAATCCTTAACATAAACCTATTCCTAAACCTAACCATAACCGCAACACTAATTGTAACTATAAACCTATCCATAAACCATAAACATAACCCTAACCCTAACCAAAAAATGTAACCTTAATCTACCTAACCCTAATTGAAACATAATTGAACCTTAATCTAAATGAACCTTAACCTTAACCCTAATAGAACCCTAACCCTTAATCTAATTAAACCCTAAGATTTCATAACCATAAACAAAATAATCCTAATTGAGCCTTAACCCTAACCTTAATGCTAACCTTAACACTAACCCTAACAATAACCTAAGTAATGCATTAAGTAATGTAAACCTAAAAATACAAGGAGGGGGAATGGAGAGAGAGGTTGCATGTGAAACAAGGACCAAAAATGTTGCGACTTAGATTGCCAAGTTTGAAAGAAACTTTGAGATCTAGCATCCTAATACTTTACAAGAGTATTATAGAGCACTTCAAGAGCATTTCAAAGACATTCAAAGGCAGATTATCAAGAGTTTATTACAAAAATTCAACACCATTTCATAATGTCAAAGGAATAGTGCATTCATACATGTTGAGATAAGATAGTTCATGTAGCATTGAAGATCCATTTGCAAGCATTGCTTCATATCTTATTTGAGATCAAGATCTACATTCTTCATGGCTACTACATGTTAGTTTGTAGATTTATAATCAAAGAAAACTTCCAAGGTATCAACATTTGATTATTTCATTTTCATGCTTCAATTTCATCATTTCATCACTTGGTTTAATTACCTCAAAGGGGTTTACTAAGGCAAACCCCTATTCACTAACAATCAACAAGTTTTTCTCCTCTTGAATGTGTATTTACAGATTTACAGGTTGAAGATCAAGTGGAGAGCAAGTTTAAATCAAAATTGTCAAAGTTATCAAGTTGCAAAGTTATCATCCATATTGCAAGAACAAAAAAATGAAGCTACAAAATCTATTTCAAAATTTTGGGAGCTAAAAACCTAGATTTGAGAGTGTAGATCTTGAAGAACACAACCCAAAAGTCAATTTTCTGAAACCCTAAAAGGACCCATTGGCCACTAAAGGTGAATGAGTCCTTAATAAGGCCCAAAGTTGTGAAAACATGGGATATGGGAGTGAAAAATGAGATGAATAAAACCTAGAAGTCAGTTTTTGAAACCCTAATAGGGACCCATTTGCCACTAAAGGAGAATGAGTCATATGTTGCCTAAAAACAAGTTTTCTACAAGGTACACATTATTTTAAGTTCTCAAAACTTCCCTTGTAGTTGTTATAATAGTTAGGATTAGTTTTTGATTGTTATTTGTATGTTTTGGCCATCATAATTGAATGAAACACACACCTAATAAAAATTAGATTTGATACCCTATTGATGGTGAACCTATTTTTCTATGTTTCAATTTATTGAACCTGGTTTATTGAACATTGCAATTTTTTTGATTTTGGAAGTCTATCATTGCATCCTAGGTTAGATCTTACATTAATTTGCATTGAATTAGATCTCATTTAGGGTTTAATACTTTGTATTCAAAATTGCATCTCTTCTAGGGTTTAGAATTGAATTGTTTTGCATTCTCTAAATCTAAATAATATAAAAACAAATCAATCATTTTGCATATACTTTAGATTACACAAATTTGCATTTGAAAATCAAAACAAAATTTCATTCCAAAAGGTATTAGATAGGTCATCATTTACCCTTAATTTCACTTGCATTAGGTCATCAAATTCTAGAAATTTCTATCACAATAGTTACAGTTTCAAATAGTGCACAAAAAACACATAAAACAACTTAAAAATTATAGTTTTCACCTTTTTAAAACTATGATTTGGGACTCATTCGCCTTTACTAGTGAATGAGTCCTTGATCAGGCTTGACCTAAATTTTCTTGCATTTGGAAAGCATTAAAAATCACTCAAAAATCAGTATAAACATTCCAAAATACTTAACCAGGACCCATTCACCCTTACTGGTGAATGAGTCCTTGTTAGATCCTAATTTGCATTTTCTAGAAAGTGAAATCTCAAATCTAGGATTTTGTTTGCTGCTGTTACTTTCCTGTTTCAATTTTATAATTTTTTGTTTCATCAAATTTAGTGCATCTAGATCAACTTGCTTCATTTTAGTGCATTGTAAAAATTCAAAATGGCATTTACAACAATTCATTTTTAGTCTATTGCATAGTGTAATAAGAAAATAACCTAGTTTTAAGTCTAGAAATTTGAAAATGTTTACATTTTTGAAACTTTGCATAATATGGATAAAAGTACTTTTCACTTTTGCATGCACAATGTTTACGTTCATAAAGCTTTGCATAAGTTTGATAAATGTGCTTTTTATTTTTTGATACACATTGTTTGTGTTCTTGAAGATTTGCATAAATTGGATAAGAGTACTTTTCATCTTTGGATATACATTGTTTATATTCTTGAAACATTGCATAAGATGATTAGAATTACTTTTCATTTTTTGTCAAACAATGTTAGTATCGTACCTTTCTAAACATGATAAGAAAAAGTCCATCTCCCCCACTTATAAGAATGATTTAGTGAAAGAGAATACAATGGTGGATAATCATGACAATCAAATTTGGTCTTCTCCTAATATCTCTCCTAGTTGCAACAAAGATATTTTGTTGTTATAAGATCATTTAAAAAATGAGAGGGTATGTGCAATATCATCATGGAAAAAACAAGCCCTCAAGTGGTAAAAAATCATAAAAATTAGAGTTAGACAACTTGACATAAAAAAATGAATAAGTTATCTATGTTATTTCAAAAATGTGTAAGAATATAATCTGTAGAAAATTGAATGTAGTTTCTAAGCTACTAGGTTTATTTAAAAATAAATCTATTTGGTGAAAATTTGAAATTTCAATGCAGTAGTACTTAAATTTCAGGGAAAAAATAAGAAGTAGGTGTCTATCTCACTACTGAATTTGACTCCATTTTCTGACGGACGTTCATCAGTCGTTCAACAAATCTTTGATGGAAAAGTGACAAAATGACGAAAAACATTTTTGTTGCTATTTTTTCGTCGCAATTTTGATGAAGAATTAAATGTCGAAAGAATGACACAACTTCCTTGATCATCGGCATCATAAAATGACTTGGATGTTTGTCAGAATATCGATGAAAACTTCATGTATCCACCAACGAATTACAACCAAAATGTAATTGTAATGGCTCTTCCGAAGCGTCGAAAGAACACCAAAAGTTCATCGACATTTCAACAAAATGGGAAAGTATTTATGGAGAAGCCTTCGTCATAGCTATGTAACTTCATCAGATCTTTTATGTGATTCGTCGGTGGTGTTTGTTGAAATTGCGACGAAATGGGTAAGGAGTTCCGATGAAGCGTTTGTTGCAACTAAGCAAATTTGTCAGACCTTTTTTGTGATTCGTCAATGGAATTCATTGAACTTGTGATGAAATGGGTAAGGAGTTATGACAAATCCTTCATCGCACCTAAGTAACTTTGTTAGACCTTTTTTGTGATTTATCGGTATACTTCATCGAAGTTGCAATGAAATGGGTGAGGAGTTATGATGAAGCCTTCATCGTAGCTATAGCAACTTCGTCAGACCTTTTTGGTGATTCATCGGTTGTTTTTGTCAAAATTTTGATGAAATAATGCAATTTTTTTTTTAAATATTCATTGACTCTAATAGAAAACTCACTCTGATAGTTTGTGTCTTGCCAATGACTTTCGTCAGCAAGACAGATCCAATGTCACACCGAGCTGACTTCTTAGGAGTTTTGAACTATTGGTTATCAACAAGACATTCTGAGGTCTCGTCGATTAAACAAGTGTCTAAGAGAAAGTAAATAAATGGAATCTATTAATTTTCTTATTTTGGGGTTCTTTAAATCATAGAATAGATACCATCTTCTTGTGTATAATGTACTTATATTCAGATTTGAATTCGAGACCAATTGTCATTGCACATTTCATTTTACTTGCACAAAGTATTCTATAAGCAATATATTGATAATGCCAAATGATTTATGGTGTTGTACAACTCTACCTATCATCACAGTTCTATTGTTCCCCCTGAGAGAATCCTGCAAAGACAAGTTTACAATACCAAGTCAAATAATATGAAAAAGACCTACTTCCATAAAAATTAAATGATTATTCTCACAATGGAAATTGTCTAATTACAACAACAATTCCATGAAAGGTTATCCATGCTTCATAAGAGATGACTGATCATACATACATACTGCAAGATGCATAGAAAAAGCATTACACTTGAGAACAACCAAGGGATAACAAGGGAAGGAGTTAAGAAATGTCTGGATTGAAGAGAAAATGTGTAGGGAAAATGTTGAGCAGTGTCAAGAGAACATAGCTTGTAGAACATATTCTTGACCTAATCAAGCTCTTGAACAACTTAAACAAAATTAAAATACTAACACATACATGAGACATGTAATGAACTTCCAATATCTACTATCTTTTTCATTAATGTAGAGGTAGGTAAAGGAGAAATAATTATAATTGTAACACTATTCATAGTCCAAAATTATGTTCATAATTTGTGTTCAATGGACCTCAGTTTTATCATTATACTGCCCATCTAATACCATATTTTAATCCTAGGGTTCAACTATCTCAGATCTAAAGAAGCACCTTCAATTAACCATTTAAAGTACTATAAAATAAGTTAAGACTTTTACTTGAGAAAGATTGGGTACACTTGTAGGATTAAAGTTCTCACAATCTTCAGGATTTATTGGCACATAGACACAACCTATAACATATGAAGTAATGGATGACTACAAGTTAGTGAAATGGTCCTTAATATGTGACTGGTTTGCAAATTGATTAGTAGAAAATAAGGTTACAAACAGATCTACATGAAAAATTATGAGGACAATCTACTGTAATCATCAAAATAGATGAAAAGTGCAAAGGAAAGAGTTGAGCTACATCTCTAGAGCACAAAAAAAGACATACAAAATGGTGCCTTCAACAAGTGATTCATATGCTTTCACACCTGACATAGGACATTAAGAAGATTTTAGTCTTCCTCTGTGAAATTAACTACTTACAGAATAAACCTAGAAACCAATATTATATACCTCCATGTCTAGCCGAGAGTAGGTATAAGAGAAAAAAAATTCTTCAATGCAATGCCAAAAATATCAATGTGTGTGTAGGTTTGTATTACTCAAAATATCATTTCACTGCCTAATGAAAAATACCAAAGTGATGTTTTAAATTTCAATCTTCACATAGGCTCCCTTATTGCTACACATGCATATACAAGAGTTATTCGAGCTCTAAACTATTCAAATATTAAGAATTTAATTAGCTATAAGATGGAAAGTTGTTGTTTAGACATAATCCATCATCTTTTACATATCTTTATTCACTCCTAGCGCTTCAGATAAATTTGTGTAAATGAGACAAAAATGTGAATCTTTTATGACAAAGAAAATTCTTAAAAGGAGGGGGGAGAGAGCAAAGGGTAGGGGGCAAGAGAATTCTTGAATGTATAGCAAAGCATAACATTTTGATCATTATAACAATGAAACGAATCTTAAGTTTGAAGCATTAATATCATTTACAACATTTATGATCAAGAATGAATGTAAGTAGAGAAACTTTTGCATACCTAGATGGTACAACAATTTCATGGTTAAGTCAAGCCTCTCATCAACAACAAGATCCAAATATCCGTGTATCTATCTCAATCGAGCCTCTAAACCCTTCAGAGCTGTCAATTTTTCCACTAACCTGTTATGCACAAAAGTCAAATTTTAGAGTTATGTCACCACTAAAAATAGAAGAAATAGAGCTTTGAAACCAAATCCACACAAAACACGATGTGGTATTCATACAAAGCCATACAAAAAAGCCAAACTCAGAACATTGGAATGGAAACAACTTCAAATTATGATACAGAGCATGGATTCAGGGTATAAAGAATCATTTTTCTACCACCATAGTGAAAAGTTAGCACTTTATTTCATC
The DNA here is from genome assembly GCA_007258455.2 of Sequoia sempervirens. Classification (NCBI taxonomy): domain Eukaryota; kingdom Viridiplantae; phylum Streptophyta; class Pinopsida; order Cupressales; family Cupressaceae; genus Sequoia; species Sequoia sempervirens. The sequence continues at coordinate 9,550 of VDFB02125157.1, read as the reverse complement.
TTTGCATATTGGTTTGATGCTTCAAATGATGCATTTCTTATATTGAAAAGTGCATTACCTTATTGAGCTTCTCTTTGTTTCAAGAATAGTTTAATATTCTCTACTTAACAGGGCCAACCACATGACGGTTGAAGCTCATTTGGCCCCTCCCCCCCTCACATCACTCTCAATTCCCCATACCCAATCATATAACATTAATCATTCATTCATCCATTAATAACATATAACATTCATTCATTAACATATAACATTCATTAATTAACATATTCACATTCATTCATTAACATATAATATTCATTCTTTCAGTTTTTACATATTATCAAAAATATGGTTGTCATGATATGATTACAATCACTTTTTTTTTTGTTTCTTTTTTAAAGCTAAAAAAATATGAAGTGGAGTATCATTTTCTAAATCATATGTCCCCCCTTTAGTTTTTTCCTTTGCTTGTGATCTTAATGTACACCTAGTCATGCTCATGACGTGGACACGCTGCAAGGGGGGATCTGCTGCAATAAGAAAGAAATGTTAAACTGATATGTTTTATTATTATTGTCACAAGTATTTCATTAATTAAAAGAACATTAGAGTGGTTCTCTTTACCTGATGGGTCCACATCATGTTCCTGAACTTCTGTTATAGACTCATGCTCAACATGTTGAACACCCTCTAAATCTTGATCTGTAGTTGAAACATGAAAGGTTGCATTAATTAATACACCAATTGAAATTAAATATGTTTAAAAGAACATGAGAGTGGTCCTCTTTACCTGATGGGGCCACATCATGTTCCAATCATGCTCAACACATTGATCACACTCTACATGCTCTAAAGTTGAAACACGAAAGGTTACATTAATTAATACACCAATTGCAATTAAATATGTTTAAAAGAACTTTAGAGTGGTCCTCTTTACCTGATGGGGCCACATCATGTTCCTCATCTTCTCTATCTCAATCATGCTCAACATGTTGATCACATTCTACATGCTCTAAAGTATCGGGATGCACACCATGACCTTCATCTGCAGGTTGTGCTCCACCCTCACTAGGCTACATTCCAATGTCATGTGCAGTATTATCATTGCTTGAATTTAAAAAAAAAAAGGGCATGTAATTACTTTATGGTGAAAATTAATATTGAATAGATTGGAAAAGTATTCAATTTTAAATAAAATTTATTGAGTTTATTTACCTGCGTGTCAGATGTAGTGGAAGGTTGTGTTTTCCCAGTCAAGACTCTTAGGCGTTCAACCATGGCTCCATCGCTTTGCTCGAAGGCAATCTTTAGGTCATCTTCTGTGGGAACTCTATTGAATTCAGAGCCCTACATTTTTGCATAAGATCATGAATTTTTCTTCTATAATGTGATAAAACCAAAATTGTTTTCAATTTATTATTTGGATACTATATTTCATTTATTGATACTTACAATTCATGTAGCTAATTTCATATAACCACCAGAGCCAAGTTTGTGCTGCTCGTGTTTTTCTAGTCTTGCCTTTGTTGCTTTCGATGTGTTGGGCAACCTATGAAAAGTTTGAAATATGTTAGATTATGTAAAAATAAAGAGTAATCAGCATAAAATTACATTGTTGATAGTATCACATACCTTCCTTGGCTTGATGGTGTCTTTCCTTTTTTCTTTTCAGCCTTCTCCTTTCCATCCAACACTAGGTCCTTCCACTCCCTCTTCGAAATCATGGGGGACGCTCGTACTTTTTGTTCTTCTCTAAATGTGACCTATATTGGTCCCTCACATACTTTAGATAGGTACCAAATTTCTTAAGGACCTTGGTTTAGTTGAATGTTTTATCATCGAACAACAAAATTAAACAGTTAATGAGCTCATCTTTTAAATATTTATTTTGGGCATTCCACCGTGTACGTATGGTGGGCCCGAAGAGATCCAATGTAATATCACTTAGATGTTTATAAAAAACATAATTTCCTACAAAATGATCATGGGATCAATGGTCTAAAAAGAGCGATCAATAAGTAAATTTCAATTGGATTATATATAATAATAATTAAAACATTTTAAAGTACCTAAGACCTTCTCTATCTTTATGGGAGTGAAATCCTTGGTCACCAAAAATGTGACCGAAAATATTCCCATACTAGTAATACGGGAAGATCTAGGTAATACTGGTAAAACATCACCAGTACTAGTGGCCTTTGCATCCCCAAGTACATGTCCTGACACATGTTCTAGCATGCGTTCGCTGCTAGAGGGTGCATTAATAGATGCCTGCATGGTATGTGTTGCTAAAATTTTAGAAGACAATATAGGCATGAATGATGGGGTCAAATGATGTGATGTGTGTGTAGGAAGATCAGGATGGAAACTTGTATCAACCCCTACTCCTTGGTCAACACTTGCAATACCTTGATCATGGCTAGGAGCATCACGAGGAGGAAAATAATCCTATAAAAATAACACATATTTTAGTTCATGACATAAAAGAGTGCAAAATATAAAACCATGAATGAACTTATGTTATAATTAAAGACCTCATGATATCTTACTTGCAAGTTTTGTGATCTCTCAGTCAATATTTTAATCCTCTCTTATCTCATCTGTTTGAGGCACTATGAATATCAACTTAATGATTTCTTCATTGCATTTTTTTTGGATCTTACTTATCATATCGAGAGGGTTTCCTGAATAAGCAATTTCATCATAAAAAAATATTGACTGCACCTCACTATGGATGCTCTCATCTACTGCTGGTGCCTTTCCTTGATCAGTTGACTGCAACAAGAATATTAAAAACATTATCAAAATTAACCCAATAAACTTATGAAAAAAACATAATAACAAAACATTTTGCTCGTATCTAATTTGTACAATTACAATGAGGTAAACCTATTGGGTAGAAGCGCTTGAAGATACATCACAATTTGTTCTCTGGGCCAAAGCATTCTCCGTACGATCAATGTCCTGTTGTGAATAAAATTAAATATAAAAAAACATTACCAAAATGAAACCAATAGACTTACGAAAAAAAACATAAGAATAAAATGGTATATTGGAGTCATTAATTGGAGGTTGGGTAAAATGGTACATAGTACGTACCACCTCGATAGTAACTATGTTTATAACTAAGTGATTCAAATTGTAATCGATTAGCAACTCTTCCAATATAGTTATTGATTTTATCGCACATACGAATACACAGTTTCCCTCGTGCACCTCGAATATGCAATTGGGTTGCTTATTTGTTGACCCATGTCGTGTACTGCTTATAAACCCTGCAATATTCCTTGATGCTTTTGGCCTTCCATCAATGTACATAGTCACTCCTTTATTTTGATCCTTATCTTTTAGTTGCATATAATTTGTTGGCAGTGCATACCTACACATACTTCATGTATATCGAACCAGTTGCATCCAATCTTTGTAATTGTAATAGGGTTTGACATACTCCATCAATTCAGTAACTTTGTCATAACACACCTTTATGCCATCCATGCAAAATATGCCCAAACCATGTAACGACAATGGTGCTATGTGATATATCCTCTCGTTGACACAAAAATCAATGTTTATTGGAGAAAGTTCCTTGGGTACCCATTGTTTCTGTAGATGTTTGTACCTCAAGGGCACCTCGACGTCACTTATGGTCTCATCATCATAAGAACATGACCCCCCTTCAGTAAGAAAAAATTCCATATGTTTACAAAATTTTCTTCTAATCTTTTGACCTCTAGTTGATCTCCCTCTTTTAGACATACTACATATCTCGCTTTCCTCTTCTCTTCCTGAATTTCCCTCATTTGAGGAAGAAAAATCTAAAAAATACCTATTTGGTGGTACCTACACTCATAATGATGTTGGATGATTTTTTTTCATGGTGATGTGATCCCAAGGTGACATTATGATTAATCTATCATTTCATCACTAGAATTTCATAGGTTATAAGGTAATCAAGTCTTGATAGATTGCAAGTTATTGTTACTATCGTCCAAATGTGTCCATCACAAATCAAATCTACTTAATGTTTTAACTCCAAAACTTTGCAACAAGTGTTAAATGTGACTATGGCCCACCAGTTACACAACCAAGGCCTCAAATTTATTCTCTAATTGTAATCAAAGGACTTTTCCTCTTCATTCAAGTAAATAAACTTGAAGGGAAACACCACCAAGTGGTTTAATGGACACCTACATGACTAAAAATAGCAGAAAATTTACATTTAATTTACATATGTCTAAGTGCTTAATGGGGAGGGAGTGTGTATTAGGCCTGGTTAAGTCATCATAAGTTTACGCTTTGGCAATAAATTTTTTGTAAGTCATCTTAAATCTTCCTATGTCTAATTGCTAGGAGACTTTTGGTCTTTTTCAAGGTAGGATGATTGATGAAAGAGCCCAAAGAGCCTTTCTCCATCGTATTCAGGTACACATAGCAGTGGTCTTCTCTTATATGGTTGGACATGATTTAAAGAACTTAGCTAGGAATTATTAATTTAACCTAAGGTTTTCTCATAATGCCATCATTGGAAAAGTATGATCAAATTCTTCTATTATGAAGAATTGGTCTATGTGCCTCTAGTAATCACTATAAATGTTTGTAAGGATAAAATGACTAATTGCATCGGGTAGGAGAGAATCAACTTTGAGTTCTTCAAAGATTATATTCCTCTATTCATAATTTTTAAGGGTTGTGTGTGGAGGAGGTTATCACTACCAAGAAGGGAGGAGACCTTTCCTTGTATTCTTTTATAATTTTCATTATTCTTATTTATTTTACACTTACATTTACAAATACACATACATATGCATTTACTGTTTTTATTTATTTCTCATGTAGTTTAATAGTTGGATCGATTTCATATTATATGTGTTGAAGACTTTAGAATTTCAATTACATTAATTTATGGATATGTTGTATCTATAACACTACAAAACCATATGCTATTTGCATTTACACTTGCATTTAGAAATACACTTTTATAAACATAGATATATATTTCTTTAATGATATGTTGCATTTATTGTTCTAGGAGAGCATCCAGTAATTGCATTTATATTTAAAAATACATATACATACATACATACATACATACATACATACACACACATGTATATATGTGTGTGTGTGTGTGTGTGTGTATGCATATCATTTATATTCAATGTTCAGAAACAACCCATTAGGTTTGCACATGGATACAAAAACATAAAATCAAATCTCCCATACATGTTTTGTTGAAACCTAGGCTTGAACCTCTCATTTCACATGCTTTTCGTCATAAAACTATTGAGGACAGTAGCTATACCTTCTTTATTTCTAATTTTATGCCCTATTCATGCATCCTACAATTAAAACAATATCCATGGGGCCTCTTACAGAAGCTACAACAATCACAAAAATTGTAAGAGCCCCTTTATATCATGTTTTGACTAAAAAACCCTAAAAAATAGGGTAACTTAGATTATGATTTGTTGGTGAGCTATATGGACAAAATCATTAGCACTAACTCATTCTTGGAGTCTTTTGAAAGAGAAGTGAACTAGGTGGTAGTTAAGTACAAACCTTATAGTGTCAAGGTGAATGAGCTGATCAATTTTGATTGGCCAACTGATGAAGAATACCATAAATGGGTAAATGTATATTTAACTGAGGAAGAGTGAAAAGGAGTAGGCTGCTAACGGTTGACAAATTAGTTGTTGTAGTTACAATAGATTCTAGTTTTATTTTTTGGTGACAGTCTAGGTGCGAAATTCTTGAAGTTTTTTGTTGATGCATCAACCATTCTCAACGGGCACGATGAACAAGAAGATTCTCTAGGGAGATTATTGTTGTAAAATTTTTTTGGAATATCACAAGGCAGTCCAATTGGCTAGTGACATGTGTGCTTTCTAGCCTGATGCTTGTTTGCTCCTTCTTTTTCTATAAGAAGGATTTCAAGGCCAGAAGTATGGTTTAGCAAGTTAGATATTTTTGGTTGAGTCTAGATGAAGTTATAGAGAAAATTGTAAAGTCTGATGGTTTTAGGGAAAATACAATTTAGGTTTTGAGTCATTACGTAGTAGACTTTTTGAATTCATTAAGGGGATTTGATGTTCTATGACAATGCGGCATTTGAATTGATATGAAGTTAATTCAAACTCATGTCTCTCCGGTATTGTACAAGCATATCACGAATTTTGAATAAAATGATCAAAAGAGTTGTTTGATTCATCTCACTATTGTGGCGTGTATGATTCTTGTTTTAGGTTTAATTCAAGGAGTGCAAATTTAAAATGATTAGATAGGATTGTAGGTGGATATGTTACGTATCAGTATTTGATAAGTAGTATTGGGTTAGAATACATATTGATGAGATTGTAAAGAAATTTTATCAAGGATCTTATATATTATGTGTTAAATCTATCATAAACCCTTAGATGCTTATAAATTTGACTCCTCCAATGGATATATGGCACTGATCCAAGTTGTACTTATTCGTATGGTTCAGTATTTGTTTTCCTTTACTTAGAGCTTGCTACAAATTGCAAATCAATGACTATATTATACTGTGAAATGCTGTAGTTATCTCATGCTCCAAATAGTTGATATTATTGATAAACAACCAATTCTATTTGGTATTATCCTATTATGTTGAGCTATTAAATGAGATTATCTATTGTTGTTAATGTTGTTTATGATGATGGTGTAGAGGTTGTAAACGCATTAAGGGATCACCCTCCTTGGTCTTGTAGAGCCCAAAGTGTAGGTCTTTTAAATCCTCGTCAGTTGGTCTAGGTCCTTCGAGCTGCCCTTTATTGGAATTGGAAATTCCATAAGTAGATTAGAAGATCAACCTGCTTACCTTAAAACAACCAACACCTTGCATATGTTTGTGGTGGAGGTATTAAAGAAGAATTGTATGCCTCTATTTCCATTCATTATATCTACCTTAGCCTAGCATATACTTGGGCTAAGTCTATAAATGCTTCAGACTCATGCAATGAAGGCTATGTGTGATGAAATCCTAGACCTCAACCAAGATCTGGGTAGATTATGGGAGTTTTTCCAAGACCTGAGGCTGGTGGATAAAAATGTGAAATACTAAGCTATTTTATTTTTTTTGTCTTATCTTATACCATTTTATGAGAATGGGGGTGCCAATGTACGAGAAGATATTTGGAAACTAGGAATGAAAATTGAAGGTTAAAAAGAAGAATGGGGTGCCAAAATTACAATACTCATTGCCCTTGGTGGTTGGTTTTCACTGAGTGCCCTCAACCTCGTCCTCAGTAGCACAATTATTTGGCCTTGTTTCCTCAAAATCTTCCCTCGTGTTGATATTTACCTTGTTTCCTCCTCCAAGAGCTCTTTGTTAGTCTTGGTATTGACCTTGTTTAACTCCCGAACTCTTCCTGCGGTGTTGGTATTGACCTTGTTCCCCTCCTCCAAACTCTTCCTTGACACTGATAATGACCACCATTTTCCTCCTCCAAAATATTCATCGGCGTCTTGAGTATTGACCTTGTTTTAACTCCAAACTCTTCCTCAGCATTGACCTTGTTTTCACTACTCCAAACTCTTCACATTAATGGCTGGCATTGACCTTTTCACTACTCCAAACTCTTCCTCGATGGCAGATTGACCTTGTTTTCACTACTCCAAACTCTTCCTCGGCATTAGTATTGACCTTTCCCTTCTCCAATTTGATAGGCTACAACCTAGTTTTAGATTTAGGTTTTGTTATGTTAATTAAATTCAAAATTTTGGCACCATTTAGCTAGGTTTAATATTCTACAATATAGTTAAGTATATATTAGCTATATTTTACATAATAAATAATATAATTATTCAACTTATTATAATTATATATTATATTCTTTAACAAAATTATTAAATCACATTATAAAATTATTATAATTAATAATTAATAATAAGTATATTTTTATATAATACAAAATATAATTAATCATAATATATATTAATATGAGAGAGAAACTAAATTTTGATTAGTTGTTTCATGTCAACAATCCAAGGATGGCATGTGTCCTTGGGGAGTTATGCTCAAGGTAGCATGCCATTTGATTAAAGATATGATAATTCTCCTTTAAGACATTTTCAATGTACCCATTTCACACTTAAGAAGACAAAGATAAATATAGGGAAGAAAATATAGAGAGGGAGGGAGATAATGACCAACATATAAATAGAAAGGGAGACAAAGAAATAGAGAGGGGTAGAGATACAAAGAGATAAGGATGAATAGATAGAGATGTAGGAAGGGTGATTGATATATCTCTCCTTGTCGCTCTCTATATCTCTATATCTCCCACTATCTATGTCACTCCCTCTTCCTGCCTCTATCTATTGAGCTATCTCCCTCCATCTATCCTACTCTATATCTCTATCTCTATTTCTCTTTTTATCTCCCTCTCACTCCTCTCTCTATCTCTTTCTATCTATATCCCTTTCTCTCCCTCCCCCTCTCTATCTCCCCCTCTCTATCTATCACCATCCCCCCTCCCTATCCCCCCTATCCATCGACTCTCTATCTCCACCTCTCTTCCTTTCTCTTCCCATATATCTCCATCTCTCTTTCTCTTCCCATATATCTCTATCTCTCTCTCTTTCTTTCCCCATCTATCTCTATGTCCCCATATATTAACTAAGAAGCCATGCAAGCATACAATAGTATATGTTGGTAAAATTATAATAGTGTTTTATTAAACTATAAGTAATACTTATCTTTCTAATGTCAAGCCTTCTTATAAAAATAGTGTTTTATTAAACTATAAGTAGATTATTGTCACCACTCTTCATTCAACATGAAATGCCAAATGTAGCAATTGTTTTGTTTCTTTTTTCAAGTTTCATTAACCAAGCCATTTACTGGGTTGAATAAAGTTGTGTTATGACCCTTTATCTCTTTAAAATAATTAGACAATATTAGCGAGATCAGGAAGGGAGAAAACTAAACCTTCAAATAGTGCAAGGTACTGTTATTTCTTTGTGCATATCGACTAGTTCCTCTAGGATAAATAAGTCACTTTAGATCATTTTCTTAGTTGTGTATCCTAACTAATATAGAGTAATCTTTTTCATTTTAATTGACTACTACATAATAGTTTATGTGTTGAAATAATTGTTTCCATTCTTTGTAGTTTTTACAGTGGAATACAAATCATATTTATAATACCTACACATCATGCCAATATACTTCTTTCATAAAGATATTTGTTTGAAATAAGTGCTTCATAACCCATCTAATCAAATCATAATTAACCTATTAAAAAGGCAATAGGAATTTTCTAAAGAAAAGAATACTTGACCCAATCATAAGTGTATGGACTTCGAAGAAAGGAGTGATCCACCTTAGCAATAACAACTACCTAATTTAGACCTAGGTATGTGTAGGATCATGATGGGCCAAAAAGTGTCAACATGAAAAAAGTATTGTTTTGAACTCACCAAAAAATGCAAAAATCCCAAGTTGACTTTTTTTTGGGTTGGGTGTCAGTACATTGCTCCATAGGAATTCCCAAGCCAAAGTAATACAAATTGGATATCCAATTCGTGCCTAATATCTAATTTGAAAAAC
>VDFB02125156.1:0-18561 GCA_007258455.2 Sequoia sempervirens | reverse complement strand
AATATGTCAAACATGTAAAAATTATTGCAATATCGTTAGTTGATAAACATATTTATTCTTGGCCAAATTTATGCAAAGAAAACAATTTCAACATATATATACATAAATATAGTTGAAAATAATTAAATAATATGGGTGATTAATATATTTATACGTATTTTTTATCTCTTAAACCATATGCTAAATCAATTTCCCTTTGTGTAACATTGGAATCTACATTACGATGAGCTTCTTTAACCAATGAATCCACACCTTCCCATGTTAATGTGCGACCAAATTGTTGACATCATTCAATCCATACCGTCATCCAATCAAGATTGTTGGCGACGTACAAATGTAGTGCATCCCACTCTTGACCAATTGTATCAAAAAAATTGAAATTTACAAACGACGAATAATTAGTTAAATACCACAATATACAACCTTAATTTATCATTGATGTATATTGAAGATTAAAAATTAAATAAGTACAATATACATAAAAACCATATGTAAAATGTATTCCAATTAATCTCCAACCATCTTATAATTACCTCTCACTTTCCTCAATCCACCTTTCCCCATCAGGTACTCCCTTCAAATTTCTTAATGGAGTTGGGATCCCAAATGTGATCTACATGGATCTTTGATGCAAACTTAGTAAGATATTCACTAATGTACACCATGGTCTGGTATACCATATATCCCTCCACCATAGAACCCTCAGGATGTGCTCTTTGTCTAACCAAATCCTTCAAAATTTTCAAGTGTCTCTCAACCATCCACATTGACCTTGTGTGTACAGGTCCACACAGTTCAATCTCCTCAACTTGGTGTATGAGGTAGTGTTCTTGTGCATTGAAAAATGTTGAAGGTAGAAACTTTTGCATTTCATACATTAGACGAGGGATTTTTCTCTTCCAATAATTTATATCTTCTTTATGGATTTCTTTAGATGACAGCCATCTACAAGTGATTCAAGGTGCAAATATATTAACAAGATTTAACAAAAATATACAGTATATTACATAACAAGTAAAAAAATAGAAAATTATAAGATGTATACAACGAATTGAACAAATCTCGCTACCTACCTCATATATTTTCCAAGATCATATATAACTTGCTTGCCATTGTTGTCAAAGTTGTTGGGAGAGATAAAGGTAGAATGTACTGCAACAATTATAAAATGATCTTTTCATTATTTTTCCAAAAGTAGTAAACACAATACACTAAAAAGTACATGCATTATACAAGTGTATATAATATACTAGAATAATTACCTTAATCAAGGTATGCCAATCATACATTTTCATCCCTGACCCAAATTCTCCTTTCTTTGTTATTATATTGTTTATGTTCGCAGCGAATCCTATGGGAAATCAATTTTTTCGTATGAATTCTTTAATAGTATTACTTTGCTGCTTTGTTAATAACCAAGGAAGGGCACTTATATTAATTTGGTCTCCATCGCTATTTAATTGAATGACATTTTTCATTGCATGATTGGCTTCCTGAATGTCACTACAAATTTTGACATTTTTTTTCTTTGTCACGCCTTCCGTCCAATATTTCTCACAATGTTTCTGTTATATTTTTTTCGATATGCATTGTATCAAACAAATGCACAATTTGTAGCTGCTCATAGTAGGGCAACCTACTAAATTATCTGGGATAACTTTTCAGTCCCTGTGGAAGCCAGCCATTAATGCCTTAACAACCTTCATGAAGCGTATAAGTTAAAAAAATTAACAATGACAATCATTTTCAATTACAACATGAGTAAACACAACGCAATATAAAAATATAAATTCAAAACATATCATTTATGATAGATAAACAATTTGATCCGATGTATAAACTTGATGATTAATTCTATTATATTCCAACTTCCATAGGTGAGGTGTCATTCTTCATGGTTTTGATGTAGTCTCATCTTTCCCATTGAAAAGATGTTTTTCAATAGTTTGATACTTATGATTTCTATGAAGTGCCTATGCTCATCAAAAACCTACTTTCCTAAACTTGTTGAACAATGAGATTTCATCTTTGGACCACAAATTGGACATGCAAATTTTCCCTTTGTTTGAAGACATGCAAGATCATATATAATTGGATTAAATATGTCAATTTTTATAATTATATATAATGAATAGATTATTTTAAAAACATGCATGATATCTACTTCATCAAATTAATTATTGTTCAAGTGCAGTCAAATGTTATAACATACCACAAAAATGTGTTAGCCCTAGGGCATCATGAATTGTCCATACAAGCATTGCATGGAATTGAAATTGTCTTTGTCCTATTGTCTAGAACGCCATGCATAAAGTGACACCATTCCATAACTTTAGTAACTCGTCGATAAGAGGCTCGATATAAACATTCATATCTTTAACTTGGTACTTACCTAGTTGAATGAACATAAACATTACATAATTATTATAACCATTTTACTGCAATATATATAAATTAATGTACATGACTATTGAATGAAAAAAATATAAGTCATTATGCAACAAATAAGACAAATGAGATGCTACTACGCTAAAGAAAATTGATGTAAACAAATACCTGGAACAATCATTGACAACATTATGTGCTCCCTCTTTATTGACATCCATGGAGGAATGTTATTGTTGATAACAAAAATAGGCCACACTGAGTAAATAGATCTCAGCTCTCCAAATGGATTGACATTGTCCGCTCCCAATGAAAGTCTGAGATTACGAGGCTCTTCTTTAAAGTGTGGTCATTTTTCCTCCATGTCCCTAAATGCAGAACTAGTCGTAGGCATTCGAAGAATGCCATCTCCACTTCTATTATGTGCATAGTAATCCATAAATTGTGCTAAGATTTCACACCTAAATAATCGTTGCGTATGTGAAATAATGGGAATATAACAAAGAACCTTGCGAGACACCTTTTTTGCTAGTTTATTTGTTCGATATCTACTGATATGACATTCCATGCATTCTATTGAAAATTCCTGTTGTTTATGATATATAATATGATCATTGGTACATGCATCTATTGTTTGATACTCCATTTCGATATCTTTTGTAATGGCACATAAATCTCGGTATGAGTGAGGTAAAATATTTGATGGTGGTAACAAAAATTCACCAATCAATATACAACAAAAAATATTTTTGTTCATATAAAGAATATTAATAGTACATATTTCATCCTTTATTTACTAGTGATGAACTAACAACAATTAAAATAGATGAAAAAATATGACATATATGACATACCTTAACATCCATGAGATTGCTATGTTTGATAAACCATTCATAACCTTCAAGTTCAACAACAACAATACGGTAGAGAGAAGAGTTGTTTGGGAGCCTTCATAAAGGGGATCGTATGCCTTCTCAAGTATAGGTAAATCATGAACATCATCAAAGTCATCTTGATCATCATGATCAGCTCTGCCACTAAATGTGTCATGAATCAATGTATTTGTACCATCATCTTCAACTATGTTTTCTGGCGCATGATCATCTTCTTCCATAGGATCATTAACTTCATCTTTGATATTCACAACTCCATGTTCGTCCACTTGCAAAACCATTCTCTGGACCGTAATAATCCATATCATTTGCCTTAGGGTGCCCCACCTTTATAATAATGATAGACACAAATAAAACATGATCATGATCAAGTGATTATATATATATATATATATATATATATATAATGTTAAAACGATATAAACATTTACAAATTCAATCAATATAAACACATATAATGAACAACTTACCAATGGACGATAATTATGCCCCCCTTCAATGTGACCATGCTGCCTACAATGTTTCTCATCTGTTATGATTAAAATTTGTCTCGTCTTTAAGCCCTTGCAATTATTGCAAGGACAATAACATTTCCTATCACCCTTTCTTTTCAATCTAGCCCACAATCTATCAAGTGTCTCTTCATTTTGTTATGGAATAATATTATCTTACATGATTTTTCTTTACCAAGCTTGACTATTTAGATCTTCAAAAAATATCAAACTCACACTCCAATAATTTTTATTCATAGACAAGTAACATAATCTAATAATTCTGATATTTTACACTAAAAAAATTTGGCATGCAACCACCCCTGAAAAAGAGAAGATAGTCAGAAGTTAATGACCCCAAAAAACACTTTAAAATGCTAATTCCAAAACCTATTAAATTATGATTTTACTATGATTTCCAACTGTTAAGACTCCTAAAATCATAATATTGAACTTGATCGAAACTTCCTACAATGATGGAGGTAGCGAGCTAGTAAGAGCAAGTGGCCCATTCCTAAGGAGCAACAAGTCAGAATCATCATTGCTAATGTCAATACGGATTTATCCTTTTAGTTAAAAATGCAATGTGTCACTTCTAATGATGAGCTTATCCCTAGGGCCCTCAACATTGAGAGAGCCATAATAACAAACAACAGAAGCATTGGTAAGAGCATGATTAGGGTACAAACCCTAGGCCTCCATAAAAACATAAATAATAACTATAGCGAATTAGTGAGGTTGCAATACCAGAAAGATTGAGACATTGTAGGTAATAACAAAATCTTGCAATCTAAAGATTGTAGCCAATAACAAGCACACTATGTAGCTTAGTGAAATTTGTAAATGCAATCTATGGTAAGACAAATGACAGTCACTTGAGATGTGACAGTCAAAAAGAGGCTGAGCAGTGACAAGATAATAAAGCTCAAACCTTGCATAGTAATTAAAGTGAAGATTTTAACAGTGAGTTTCCTTACCCCCTTGCTGACCTTAAGGGTTTTTCAAATGCTTTTGGTAGTGTTAGACAAGTAAAATGCAATCAGGGAATGACTGTCCAAATGAAGTAACGGTGGTAATCATAGCTTCAATGTTTCTTCTTAGCCATTAATGTATAATGGAGGTAGTGGATTTCATGTTTGAGCAGTGTTTTGAGACTAATCAAAGATGGGAGAATAGTGAATAATACCTTGTGGACTGTGAAGTAGTGTCAATAAGGTTGAAGGATCTTAAGAACTACAATACCATGAAACAAAGATTCCCCTGTAGTAAGTAGGTAGTTTATAGGGCATAGTTTGATTTTATAGAAGGATGCTCATGAAAGGAATCTTCAAGTGATAGTGAGTGAGTTGTTTGAGATTATAGCTGAGGGTGCAATACCCAATCTTAAAGGAAGTTAGCAAAGCAGTAAATGTGCAAGAAAATCAAATCGTACACAACAAACAATTCACAATGTTATCTTGCATAATGCCTTGAGTTTGAAGACAAAAATTTCATTGTATCTTCATAATGAAAGTGGTGACCTTAATAGTCAATCACTGGAAACCATGATTTTAAAACATGTTATTGTGCTTATGGAGGCAACATTTTAAGCAAGGCAATGAGTGGTGGTTTGGAACAATGGCAGGTATGAAAGACTTGCTTTATATGCATACTATGCAGTCTAGCTTAAGACACCGTTCTTAGAAGAGATTGAAGGTGGATTATGGAACTCAAGGGTTACCATGAAAATGATTAAAGCAAAGACCGAGATCTATTTAAAATCCATGGTCATGAAGATATTAAAGATGTCACATGTAAAACCCTAGTAGCTGGAGTAATGAATACAATGTCAAAGAGGATAGCGTGTTGGGGCATATTTAGATCTCCACATTATCTAATTATAGGGAAATACATCATTTATTTATTTTTTGAATTAAAAGAAATCATTCTAAACTCTATATAGGATACATTGATACTTCAAAATCCTCTCAAGGAATTTGAGATTATGCAAATATATGTCAAGTAACATTCATAAGGTTTAAAAATATTGATCATCAACATTATGGCTCGGGGGTTTCTATTATTGGTGCTAATGCTTCCTTGGTTTCATTTTTTGGAGTGATCTTTGTATCTAGTTCATATTCCTATGTGCTAGGTGGATGCAACAATTGGCTACCCATGCATTTCTGTGAGATGGATCATTTACCATATGGACATTCTTTGATTCCTATTTCTAGAGGCCTCCTTCCATTTGCATTTGATCAGAGACTATTGTTACCTATATTTTCAAGTTACATCTTGCATGTTGAGTAGTGTCATTAGGGTCACTCATGCAAATTCATGTGTTGTTTGTATCTTTGAGTTCTAGATGTTTTCCTTTATTTCCATCTAACTCAAGTAGTGTTGTTGGGGGCACTCATGCAAATTATTGTCTTTCACTTGATCAATGTTCTTCGAACTATTGGTACTTCTATTTTTGACTTGCACCTTGCATGTTGAGTAGTGTCATTGGGGTCATTTGTGTAGATTCATGTACCATCTATATCTTTACATTTTTAATGTTTGCCTTTGTTTTCCATCTAATTCGAGTAGTGTCGTTGGGGACACTCGTGTAGATTATTGTCTTCTTGATCCTGATATTTTTATCTTTGAATTATAGATATTTTCCTTTGTTTTACATCTGATTTGAGTAGTGTCATTGGGGTAACCCATGCAGACTCTTGTTAACTTGATCTTGATCATCATTTGTTTCAAAGGAGGTTCTTCATTTTAGCACCATAGCAATCATTTTTCAATGGTTTTCTACAACTTCATCATGCTTCAATGATATTCTTCATGTTCCTTTTTTTTGGGGAAATTGTTTTGGTTTGAGGCTTCTTAGCCCTTCACCTTGATTTCGATACTTTTTCAGTCCTTCATTTACCTTTCTCTCTTTTGGAGAGGAGTTTTTCCAATGAGGTTTTCTCCTTTTCTCTAGTTGTGAGAGATTAGATTGTTTATACAGGGGTACTTCACTAGACCTTATTTCCTAGGACCCATCTTGCATTCTCTGTTTAAGGTTTTGAGCTACTCCCTAAGTTCATCTTAAGGGGGTGCTAGAGTAATCATGCATTAGCTAATAATTAATTAATATTTAATTAATTATTAGTCTAATTCTCATGCAATTAAGCTAAACTTAGGAGTGATTTTCTATGTTAACTAGAGAGCTATTATTAGATTAGTCTATCTCATTACATGAGATGTTGACACTTTCCATTCCAATCCCTTTATCATTTATGGTTGCTCCTATATAGCACTCAACCCTCATTGTATTATCACACTTTTGATAACTCTAAACTCTTGAACTCTCAACCTTTGAGGACTCTTGTTTTCCTTGAAGATTTTTAGGTTCATTCTATAGCTTTTTCTCATTGAGAATATTGCATATTATTGTTTGTAGCTCTCTTGCATGGAAGGTGTCTCTGTTCGTTGTTTGATCTCGTGGCTCATGTTTTTCATAATTCCAAAATACAATATTAAAAAAATATCACTCATTCCAATTGGTTTATGGACTAAATGCAACATTATTGGTTCAACACATAGTTCACAATATAAGAACCATAATTACTACATGACTAAATGAACAAGATTCTCTTAAACAATAGTTAGTAGAGTTAGAATGATCACAAGAATTGGTCACTCATGAACTATAATTAAACATAAGCAAAAGACATGGAATAACTAGAATATAAGAACTAATCAATTCTTACCACGAGATCTAGTACTACTCTACAATAGAAAATATAGAGACCAAGTAAACTAAAAATTTGATGAATAGGACCATATTGCATAAATCACATTTAGATAATCGATGTGGTTCAATTGACCATAAAAAATTAAAGGGTGTGTTAAAATAGAAATAGTAAAAAATTATTATGAACTAATTAAAGCACAAAATTGAAAGATAATGCATAATAGATATTATGCATTATAATGTACCAAAAAACTACTTAGTGTAGGAAATGATTTTTTGGATAAAAATCCCTAACATGTGGCCAAAAATCAAACACAAAGGATGTAATCCATGACATGAACATTGAAGGTTCAAAAATTATAAAAAGGAGGAAAGAGGTAACACAAAATGCACAATGCAAAATTTAAAAACACAAGTTGTTGCATGAGAAAAACTAAGCAACAAGAGTTTCCCCTAAGAGAAAAGAGAGAATAAGAATAAGTTGAGCTATGGAGAGCACATATGTTCCATAAATAATCAATGATAAAGACATTACAAAACTATTATACAAGAAATTACTATGAAAAGTTATGAAGAATGACCCAGAAGGAGCTTTTTCAAAATTTCCTAGTGAAGTCATTTATGAAAACAATGTTTGAAAATATAACCATGATAAATTAAGAAAGGTGGATTATGACAATTTTACACAAGAGAGAAAATACCTAAGAGACAAAAGATAGGATGAATCCCTAGTAGACTACATCAACATTAGATAACTAAATCAATATTTGGGAGAATTTTCTAGATTTTTGTAATGAAAATAAGTGGGTGTAATTGGTTTTAAGATAGATTCATGGAGAATTTATACACCTATTAAAACCATTCCTAATCACCAAGGAAGATATTCATCACGTGACCAATTTTGTGGAACTGTTGGAAATATGTGCCTCAAACATTACAGGCTGAAACCTCCATGAGTGTCAAGTTGGTGTGACAGGTTCCATGTCTGGCCGACTAGTAGTTTGCTTTATTCATTTCTGAATAGGTCGTTGTGACCTTGCCATTGTCTTGCTGAAAGGTTGCACTGTGGTGTCCATCACTATAGCATGATGTATTCACTATGACATCAGAACTCGGGAGACATCTGGCCGACAGGCCATTCAATCGTGCATCAATGAGACTCTTGGCGACTATGATATTCGGTGAAGCTAAAGGTTCTCGCTAAGATGTCTCAGTGAAGTGTTGATCTCTTTCTAACAACATATGAATTGATGTCCTTGGGGTAACTCATTATGGCTCGGTGAGAAGTCACCACGAAATCAAATGTTATGCCAACTGTGTTTTATCGGAGAGACTTAGCTGAAGGAAGTGTCTTCAGTAAGATGTCCTACCGAAGTGGATATGTCTTAGCGACTAAGACTTAAGTTGGAATCTTTGGTGTATCTTAATGAACTCGGGGAAACATCTCGGCGATAAGCTCTTGTCTTGCTGACTAGTCTTCAGAGCTCGTTATGACTTAATCTCATCGATATAATGTCACACCGAAAGCTATGTGTTTGGGCAACAAATGAAGCTCTTGGGATAAGTCATAGTGATCAGTAAGTTCTCTCAACGAAGGGCAATGTCTTGGTGACGGGTAGACACTTCGAGGTAACATATGGAGATCGGTATGAATTCTTGGTGATAGGAGTAAGTCTTGCCGACTTCTACTTGGTGCTCGGTAGGTTTGAGGACTTCGGTGTAACTTTAGTGTTTCGCTATGACCTTCTAGCGAAAGCGATAAGTCAGAGTGACTACGTGATGACTTGGTGTATCTCTTGGAGCTCAATGTAACATTTTGGCGACTACAGAGGCTTTCGGCGACATTGATATGAGGTCAATGTGGCATTGGTGAGACACAATTAGTGTCTCACCGAGATGCCAGTACAATACGAATTATGTTGACCGAGTATGACTTCCGATGTGGCATCACATGGACAAATCAGAAGAGTCGAATTGGAACCGTTGGGATTCTGTTCGTTGCGACAGTTCTTTGAGGGAGCTCGACAGTCAAGGAACACCATGGATATAGTCAGAAGTTGCAGACGCTTGGGGGTTGGATAGTAGTTCAATCAACAATGAAGCGTGAAGAATTCAAACTGTATCAGTGAAGGATTGAAAATCTGTAAAGGCTGTAACTTTGAGTTTTCTGTCGAAGAATGTACATGATGAATGCTGCTGTATAATGACACCAGAAAGATAAGTCTGGAATTGTATGTAATTTTGATTACTGTAATACAAAGTGATTTCTCTTGGTGTGGTGGGTTTTTCTCCCATAAGGGTTTTCCCACGTATATCTAGCGTTCATGTGTGTTTTTCTAAATACTTTGTTTCTATAATCTATCTCATAGTGCATCTCAATTTGACTGTAATTGAAAAATTAAAAGTACTTCTGCATTCTTTCTTGAGGTATTGACGTTAAGAGAATTGTTTTCCACATCTAATTTTCCTTACAAGTGGTATCAGAGCCTGGCCAGTTGTGTTATCCTTGGGGGTACATTAGGTTTTTTGAGTCAATACTGTTTAGTGGGAGTTTTGTAGAGATTGTTTCTTCTATTTACAGATTAAGATGTCTAGTTCATCTAGGAAGATTGAAATAGAGAAATTCAATGGCAGTAACTTTGAATTGTGGAAACTGAAGATGGAGGATCTCTTAGTAGATCGAGACCTTTGGCTTGCTGTGTCTGGAACTAAACCTACAGGCATGAAGCAAGAAGAATGGGACCTTGCAGATAGAAAAGCTAAGGGGCTAATAAGGCTCTATTTGGCAGATTTAGTTCTTCTCAATGTGCATGAAGAGAAGACTGCCTCTCTCTTGTGGAAAAGACTGGCATTCATTTATCAGGGGAAATCCTTGGTGAATAAGTTGTTCCTGAGAAAGAAGCTTTACTCTTTGAGAATGCAGGAAGGAGGGTCTGTAGCTGATCATTTGAATGCATTTAACATGTTGCTCGCACAATTAACATCTGTTGGTGTAAAGATTGAAGAAGAAGATTGTTGTATGCTTCTGTTATGTTATTTTCCAGACTCTTGGGATCATCGGGTGATGGCTATTGGGAGTACAACATCTAGTTTCAAAATGGAAGATATTGTTGGTTCTTTGCATCAGAAGAAATGAGAAGAAAATATTCTAAGATGGCGAAGGAGGCTCTTGCTGTCAGAGGAAGGTCAAAGGAGAAAGGCAAGAAGAAGGACAAGAAGTCCAAATCGAAATCAGAGGGGAGATCAAAGTCTCCTGGCAAGAAGTCCAAGGTGAAGTGTTGGAACTGTGGGCAACCTGGTCATGTCCGAAAGGATTGTAAAGAGGAGAAAAAGAAGAAGAAAGGATCTTCCGATAATGGTTCTTCTCATAGTGATGGTGATGCCTTCATTGCAGCCTTGGCTACTCAGGCATCAGATGATGTCTGGTTGATTGATTCTGGAGCATCGTTCCACATGACATCTCACAGAGAATGGTTTACAAAGTATAAAGAATACGATGGTGGAAAGGTGTACTTGGCGAGTGATTCAACTTTGGAAATTGTTGGCCGTGGAAGGGTCATAATCCAATTCCCTGATGGCAGAATAAAGGGAATCAATGATGTTATGCACATACTAGGTCTGGCTCGGAATTTACTTTCTATCAGTAAGCTAAATGATATTGGAGTACAAGTCTTGTTCTCAGGAAGTGGCTGTAAGATGACTAGAGGTTCAATGGTGCTAGCTAGAGGTGCTCGAATTGGTACCCTGTACAAGCTGGATGCACAAGTTGTTCAATGTAACAGTGTCTCTTCGAAGTCACTGAAAGCTGCTCATGGAGATAAAGAGGGAATTGTCCCTAATTATGTAAACTCTATGGAAGTAAAACTTCCTGTAGAAAAGACTATGCTTTGGCATCATAGGTTAGGCCACATAGGAGAAAAATGTTTAAAAACCTTGAAAAACAAAAACCTAGTAGAGGGGCTTGAAGATTGTAATCTGGAATTTGAATTCTATGAACACTGTATATATGGAAAGCAGCACCGTGTTTCATTTTATGACAGTCCTCATAAATCTTCTGATTTGTTAGACTATATTCATTCGGATGTGTTTGGTCCAGTAGATGTTCCTTCTTTGTCTAAATCAAGATACTATGTGTCATTCATTGATGATTTTTCAAGAAGAGCATTTATATATTTTTTGAAAAGTAAATCAGAAGTGTTTAGTTGATTTAAGGAGTTTAAAAATCTTGTTGAAAATCAGAATGGTAAAACAATAAAATGCTTAAGGACTGATAATGGCAGTGAATTATGTTCTGATGAATTTGAAAGATACTGTAAAGACCATGGAATCAAAATACACAAGACTACACCTTACACTCCACAACAAAATGGAGTTGTAGAAAGGTTCAATGGGACAGTGATGGAGAGAGCATGAAGTATGCTTAGTAGTGCTGGTTTGGAGGAAAAGTTTTGGGCTGAAGCTACTGCTACTGCATGTTACTTGGTTAATCGGTCTCCAAACTCTGCTCTTGTTGACAAGACACCTATGGAAGCGTGGTCTGGTAAGAAGCCCTCTCTTAGACATATTAGAGTCTTTGGCTGTGAAGCATATGCTCATGTGCCAGATGTAAAAAGATCTAAGTTGGAAAACGAGGCTGTCAAGTGTATTTTTATTGGCTATAGTGCTAGCATTAAAGGATACAAGCTTTGGAATCATGTTACAGAGAAGGTTGTATACAACAGAAGTGTAATCTTTTGTGAGTTGAAACCTTCCACCTTGGATCTGCAGTCAGAGACAAAGTCAGAAAATAGTAAGGATGTAGCAGCAATTTCTTCTACACCAGAGAAAGAGGAATTGAAGATTCAAAATGTACCTGAAACTGAGGAGAGCTCAAGCAGTTCTAAAACCTCTGAAGAAGATGAACCTCAGCCTCAGCCAATGAGGAGGTCAACCCAAGAAAGGAAACAACCAGATAGGTATGGGTTCTCATTAATTGATTCTACTTGTGCCTATGCCTTGATTTCTAGCACTGATGAGCCTAGGACTGTAAAGGAGGCAATTAAAATGTCTGATTCAGATTCTTGGTTGGAAGCCATGAAGGAAGAAATGGCGTCATTAGATAAAAATGAAACCTGGAGTCTGGTGCCCTTGCCTAAAGGCAGAAAACCTATGGGCTGTAAATGGGTATTTAAGAAAAAGATTGGTCTAGATGGAAGTGTAGAAAAATACAAAGCACGACTGGTTGCAAATGGTTATTCCCAGGTAGAGGGAATTGACTATGGGGAAATCTTTTCTCTTGTAGCAAAGCTGACGTCCATTAGATTTCTATTGTCACTTGCAGCAGCTTATGACTTAGAGGTTGAACAGATGGATGTGAAGACAACATTTCTTCATGGTGATCTTGAAGAAGAAATCTATATGTCCCAGCATGAGCACTTTGTTGAGAAAGGTAAAGAAAAACTGGTATGCAAATTAAAGAAGTCTCTATATGGGTTAAAGCAATCACCTAGAATGTGGTACCAGAAATTTGATACCTATGTATTATCTTTAGGCTTTGTGAGATCAAAATTTGATCACTGTGTATACTATAAAGCTGAAAGTGATCAAGTGCTTGTTATTGCTCTTTTTATGTTGATTTTGATATGTTGTTCATTGAAATAGCAAGCTAATGATTTCCGGGATCTTAAGTCCTCGCTTGTCCGCTAAGTTCAAAAATGAAGGATCTTGGTGCAGCAAGGTATATTCCGGGGATGGAGATAAATTAGGACAAGAAGAATAGAAAGCTTTGGCTCACGAGTAAGTGGCTATAAAGACCGCTCCAGAGAGAGATTTTGTATTAACAATTGCAAGCGCTAGCTGTTCCAAATTCATGGAATGAAGAGTCCGCTGGAGGATTTCGTCCAAAATCTCCTACTAAGATGAGGACATGACCAGTGTACCCTATGCTAGTGCAGTAGGCAGTTTTATGTATGCAATGGTCTGTACAAGGCCAGACATTGCCCAAGCAGTGGGAGTACTTAGTCGATTTATGGCTAATCTAGGAAGAATACATTGGGATGTTGTGAAGAGGGTGTTTAGGCATTTGAAGGAACTTGTGATTTTGCATTGTGTTACCATGGGAATTCGCTGAATCACGTAGGACTTTATATCTGGCGGATATGTAGATTCCGACAAGTGTGTATTACGATTAAGGAGATCCAATTAGTGGATACATTTTCATGTTGACGGTGGTGCGCTGAGTTGATGAGTTAGCGTTTATAAAGTTGTAGTCGTGCTGGTCCAATTAGCCAGAGGTTGAATACATGGCAGCTACCCATGCTTGTAAAGAAGCTATATGGTTGAAACATTTGTGTTCTAATATTGGTTTTGATGCAGGGGAAATAACAATCTTATGTGACAGTCAGAGTGCCATTTGTCTGGGAAAGAATCCAACTTTCCATGCTAGGACGAAACATATTGATGTACAATACCACTTTGTATGAGATATGGTTGAGGATAGAAAGGTCAATATGGAAAAGATCGATACTCTAGAGAATGTTGCAGATGCATTGATGAAGTCGGTGAGCACAGACAAGTTCAGGTGGTGTGCCAGTTCAATGGGCCTTAGTGCCCATGTTTTTCCGTAAGAATTATTTATGCTCTGGAGGTGCCTGTATGATCTTCGTCAAGTGGGAGATTGTTGGAAATATGTGCCTCAAACATTACAAGCTGAAACCTCCATGAGTGTCAAGTTGGTGTGACAGGTTCCATGTCTAGCCGACTAGCAGTTTGCTTTATTCATTTCTGAACAGGTCGCTGTGACCTTGCCATTGTCTTGCTCAAAGGTTGCACTATGGTGTCCATTGTTGTAGCATGATGTATTCGCTATGACATCAGAACGATCGGGAGACCTCTGGTCGACAGGCCATTCAATCGTACATCAGTGAGACTCTTGGTGACTGTGATCTTCGGTGAAGCTAAAGGTTCTCACTAAGATGTCTCAACGAAGTGTTGATCTCTTGCCGACAGCATATGAATTGATGTCCTCAGGGTAACTCATTATGGCTCGGTGAGAAGTCATCACGAAATCAAATGTTATGCCGACTATGTTTTATCGGAGAGACTTAGCCGAAGGAAGTGTCTTCGGTAAGATGTCCTACCGAAGTGGATATGTCTTAGCGACTAAGACTTAAGTTGGAATCTTCGGTATATCTTAATGAACTCGGGGAAACGTCTCGGTGATAAGCTCTTGTCTTGCCGACTAGTCTTTGGAGCTCGTTATGACTTAATCTCATCGATATAATGTCACACCGAAAGCTATGTGTTTGGGCGACAGATGAAGCTCTTGGGATAAGTCATAGAGATCGGTAAGTTCTCTCAGCGAAGGGCAATGTCTTGGCGACGGGTAGACACTTCGAGGTAACATATGGAGATCGGTATGAATTCTTGGCGATAGGAGTAAGTCTTGTTGACTTCTACTTGGTGCTCGGTAGGTTTGGGGACTTTGGTGTAACTTTAGTGTTTCACTATGACCTTCCAACGAAAGCAATAAGTCAGAGTGACTACGTGATGACTCAGTGTAGCTCTTGGAGCTCGATGTAACATTTTGGCGACTACAAAGGCTTTCAGTGACATTGATATGAGGTCAATGTGGCATCGACGAGACACAATTAATGTCTCACCGAGATGCCAGTACAATACGAATTCTATTGACCGAGTATGACTTTCGATGTGGCATCACGTGGACAAATCAAAAGAGTCGAATTGGAACCATTGGGAGTCTATTCGTTGCGACGGTTCTGTGAGGGAGCTCGACAGTCAGGGAACACCATGGATATAGTCAGAAGTTGCAGACGCTTGGGGGTTGGATAGTAGTTCAATCAATAGTGAAGCATGAAGAATTCAAACTGTATCAGTGAAGGATTGAAAATCTGTAAAGGCTATAACTTTGAGTTTTTTGTTCAAAGAATGTACATGATGAATGTTGTTGTATAATGACACCAGAAAGATAAGTCTGGAATTGTATGTAATTTTGATTACTGTAATACAAAGTGATTTCTCTTGGAGTGGTGGGTTTTTCTCCCGTAAGGGTTTTCCCACGTATATCTAGCGTTCATGTGTGTTTGTCTAAATACGATGTTTCTGTAATCTGTCTCATAGTGCATCTCAATTTGACTGTAATTGAAAAATTAAAAGTACTTCTGCATTCTTTCCTAAGGTATTGACGTTAGGAGAATTGTTTTCTGCATCTAATTTTCCTTACAGGAACAAAGGAGACAAATCCCAAAAGGGAGAGGACAAAGTTGTAGCTGTTGCTTTGATGGTGCTTATGTTGTGCAGTCAACATTTGTTGTGATGCCTACTATTTTCTTGTTGTTGTTGTGGAGCTTTATGTATTTGTAACTTTTTTTTTCTCTTATTCCAATAAAAAAAAGTTTGTCACTTTGCTTATAATTGCCACTTTTGAAAGGCAATTTCTCCACCATTAGAAAAAATATGGATGTTGAAGTAAGGTATATTGTGCTAAATACACAAATTATAAAAAAAATTATACCAAGAGGGAAGATTTAGCTCCAACCATCCATATTCATGTGGCATACAAAATGGTCACAAATGGAAAAATACTATTATCTTTGTGAAACCCCAATTAATAGAAAAATTGAAGAAAATAAAGAAAAGACACCACAAATTTAGGTATAACTCGTAAATTTTGTTCTTATCTCTTTATTTCCTAATTGATAGGAATTGAAGCATGTCTATAAATCAAGGAAAATATGGAGGGTTTCCCTAATGAAACTATTTTTTGGCACATGTATGAATTTTTTAGTGAATTCTAGAAGAAAATATAAGAGAGATAATAAATGAGCTACAATATTGCAAGAAAACTAGAGAATGATATAGTTTTCAAAATTGACAAAGACTAAATTCACTAGAAGTAGTGGAACAACACACCTTCTTAGTACTACCACTACTGTATGAGGAATCTAATCAACTACTATAAATCACAACTCATAACCTTCTATCACATCCTAAAGATAAAATAATACAAAAATTTGGAAGTTAGAAATAATATATTGACAAGAAGGCAAAGGCAGAATAAAAAGAGAAAATTGAGAAGAAAAGGGAAAAAAGGGCCAAATAAACTAAAGCCAAGAAAGACCCTCTTCCTCCAATTAGTGAGGATATATTATAAAATAAAATACAAAAAACAAGCCACATAAGCTCCAAAGTGGCAATTAGAATGACTAGGAGTTGCTATAGGAACCACTCTATTCACAAAGGGAAAAATAATCCTAGAAGACCAACAACAATGATGAAAAAGAGGAAATATATTAAAACAAAGAAGAATTAGATAGAAGATAATCCCTCATAAGAAAACACTCCAATATGTTGGGAAAGGTGTCTCAACCTTGCTCCTAATGTTAATATTATAGAAGCTACGATTTTTAGGTATAAAATGGAAAATTCAATTTTGGGGGTTATAGGCTTAGTTTTTGGCCAAAACAAAAATTACTAATTGATTAGCACCACTTATTGTTGTTCTTATTGCATATAACTCTTTGAGTACTTCAATTTTATAAAAAATCCCCAATTGGCTCACCATATTGAAAGTTATGGCTGAAAAAGTTTTCTTAAGAAACACAAAAAATTGTTACACATAGAAGAGCTATAAAGAGGAGTTACACTTGTCAACCAAATTATGATGCATATTATGACACATTATAAAGTATATTTGAATGGGGGCTAATTTGGGCACCGCTCTTGGGTGGTTTTAGCTCATGGGTTTCTAATTAACATTTGATAGTTTCAAGTTTGTATATTCTATATATTAGGTGCTTGAGATGGAGGTTGGGTGTAGAGTTTGTAGATACTATTAAGTTGTAATAATTTTTCTAGATCTTTTATTGGTGACACTCTTGTGAAGTCTTTTTGTGCAAGTGTATCATAATTGTGGCTTACTAAAAAATACATTGAACTTCTTTTTAGGGGTTCTTCTCCCAAAAGGGTTTTCTCCATGTACACTTGCATTATGACGTTTATTGTTTATTTTTGGATTAAATGTGTTTTTTCTTTTTGTAATTATTAAAAGATTAAAATTTTCACAACACTTTCCTCAAAGTATCAATGTAGGAAGCATTTTTGTGTACATTTCTTTATTTCGTAATAGAAGAAACTAAATTAGTCTTACATTATGAATGAGCTATAAGGGAAAGACATAATCAAGCATGCTACAAAAAATAATGAGGCAAAAATAAAAAGCACAAAGGAAACTGGTACAATATGATGATAATTTAGAAGCTATAAAATCATAACAAATATTACAAAGAACAAAGAAAATGGTCCAATCAAAGAGGAAGCTCAAGCACCAACTCTAGATAGGAAGAATTTATTGAGAATATTATACAAAGAAGGGAAGTTGTTAGAAGTGGTCTAGATTTACCCTACAACCAAAAAAAAAGAGATAATTGTGCAAGAAAATGTTAAATTCATCACAACCAACCCTTAGTCCATATAGAAAATCATTAAAATATTTTTGGAGGAGATAAAAATAATTCAACAAAAGCACATTACTAAAAAAAGATAGGAGGATTCAAGATAAATATATCAATCAAAACATGAGCTATAAAGAATTGGTAAAGACTTAAATCTCTCTCCAACAACAAAAAGTAAGGTAAAATTCTATAAGATTAGAAATTAAGAATAAAACATAGGGTACACACCCTATTACAATATAGAGAAAATAAAAAAATCAACTATTATATGAAGAGGTTATTGTGACAACCTAACAATCCTACAATAATTTGTAGAAATCAAATGGCCATAGAAGGAAGAACTAAAAATTGATACACCATTATCATTACCACCACATGCCCAACAACTAAAGAAATTGGTACACACAGGAAATTTCTATAGGTGGGCTAGAAGCACAAACTAAAATGGAACTAAGGAAAGAAAAAATAGTTTGAGGATATTCTCTATAAAGAAACCAAAAGAGAGAACCAAAACGAATAAAAACAAGAAATAGAGGATGCATCAACATATTTTATTACTCATCTGAAATAATTGATAAGTGATACAATGAGAAAGATAAAGGAATATTTGGTTGAACCAAAGCAACCAA
>VDFB02125155.1:0-14728 GCA_007258455.2 Sequoia sempervirens | reverse complement strand
TTGACATTAAGTGAAGGGTTTGTTGTTTGTGTCATATTGTGTAAAGGATGATGTTCAAGACCACTAGTGTCGATGAGTTTGGGATGTACTAATATTAAAGTTGATTTAGAGGAATTATTTGTGATATTATTGATGTTAAGTGAAGGCTTGGTTATTTCTATCAAAGGATAATAACCAAGACCATGAGGTGTTTGTTGTGTGATAGGATCAATAGGGCTGCAGATACCTTTTCTATTAGCACCACATCCTTTTCCACTATATCCAAGTTGTTTCATAGGCTCATAACCACGTCCATAAAGCTTTTTCATTGCTTTTGGATTGAGTGTTGTTCATGATTAAGTTCATCAAAGTTTGTTGTGTAATTTGCTTCATTGGCTAAAGTGGTTGAGGTAGATGCTTTCGAAAGGTCATCTATAGTTTGTGTTGACATTATTGTTGTTTCTTTTCCCTTATTTGAATCTTTGTGGATGATTTTGTATTTTCCCATAAAGTCATGTTCAAAATCGAAGGAACCCTAATCATCTTCTAATAGATTCATTACTTGTTCAATATGTTGGTGTTTTTCTTTTGTTGTGTGAGTTCCACTTGTGTTGTTGGTGTTGATGTTTTCAAGGGGTTTTCTTTGGTTTTATCAAGTTGCAAGAAAATATAAGGCTCGTGATCAATAGCGAGTGTGCACACTTTATTTTTGTAGATGTATTTCATTTTTCGATGAAGAGTAGAAGGCACACCATTCATTGCATGAATCCACAACCTGCCTAGAAGAAGGTTATATGAAAGATCATGAGGCATAACCTAGATCGATGTGTTCAATGTGACTTCTCCAACTGTAATAGGTAAATTGATCACACCAAGTGGTGTCTTTTCAACATTGTCAAAGCCCTTAATAGATAAAGACTCAAGTTAAATTTTGGACTTATCCACACAAAGCCTATCCAAAAGGTTTATGCTACACACATTAAGGGTTGATCCATTTTCAATAAGGGTTCAATTTATCCCTATCCGATTGTATTGAGCAATGATTGTGAAAGCTTCATTTTGTTTTTGCACTTCCAAAGGGGGGCATCCACTTTGGTGGAAAATAATGTCCGCATTTATTCCTTGGATCATGGCTGTTATGTCAGTTGGTTGCACATTAGAAGGGATAGGAACTTGTTGCAAGTGTGCTTGGATCATGTTGTGATAGTGAGGGGACACTTGAATAAGATCACATAAGGATATCTTTATAGGAGTATTCTTTAATTGTTTAACAAGATTGTAATCCTAAATGTGTGAATTTAAGTGGGGATCTCTAGGAAAAATGGGATTTGGCAAAGGTAAGGGTGTTGGTGTGGGGGGTTGTGGCTGCAGATTATTTCTAGTGTTATATGTATGAGAAATTGTATTATGACTTAGTTGCTGTGATGTATATTAGTTTGAGGTGGGTAAAGAGTAAACTCGGGTTTAGGTGGGGTAGAAGGCTTATATGACGGTGGGTAAAGGATGAGTTGAGGTTGAATAATATTAACACCCCTTGGAAAATGAGAGTCTAATAGGGGAGTTTTAGTGTCATGTAAGGGAATAATATGAGTGTTATCAATGGTAGCCTTGTCTTGTATCATGATATCCTCCCTTGAAGGAGATTTTTTAGGAGAACCAGAAACCACATGTTCATGACATTTGAGGGTTGGTTCTTCTAAAAGGACTTCATCACAAGTAGGGGAGTTATGAATGGTGGAATTTATTTGATTATTGAGAGTGGGGAGATTAGAAGAAGAATCTATTTGATTATCAGTTGTTTCTAAGGTCTCATTCTCTTGTTGCATATTATCTACCCTACTAGGAGAGCTTGTAATAAGTTCATCCAAGTTTGAGGTTTGTAAAGTAGCTTCATTGCAAGTGGGGAAGGTATCAAGAG
Organism: Sequoia sempervirens; assembly: GCA_007258455.2. Classification (NCBI taxonomy): domain Eukaryota; kingdom Viridiplantae; phylum Streptophyta; class Pinopsida; order Cupressales; family Cupressaceae; genus Sequoia; species Sequoia sempervirens. The sequence continues at coordinate 12,831 of VDFB02125155.1, read as the reverse complement.
AAGGACTACTATGGATGTCAAATAGATTATCCCAAATGGTAGGAGCATTAGGGAAGGGAAGGAAATGAATCTTAATAGGTATATCTTCTAACATCAACCTATCCTCTATGAATCAAGGAGGGATATTAGGAGATATACAAGTTTCATGGTCATGACTATGGAGAATAGGTAAGGTGATTTTTAGGAATTATTTTAAGGCGATTGTCATGCTCTTGTTGTCTAACATCTTCCAAAGGGGAATGAGGAGATGGACAATCATGACCCTCAATGTTTGTACCTTCCTTCACCAAGATACCTTAGTCACTAATAGGAGAGGTATCGGGAGAAGAACAAGTATGATTGTGATGATTGTCTACACTACCATCCTCACCAATGGGAAATGTAAGATTAAGGATTGTACCATTGATTTGATCATGTTTCTTAAAGTCCCCATTGTAGTAATCAAAATTGAACTCATAAGAGGGAATGTTGTATTTGTGCAATCCATTTTTAACCAAATCAAATCTACATCATTTGAAAGAAAACATGCTATGATGAAAAAGAAAGGAAATTGTGATGCAAGGACTTGAAATGAAATGCTATTTTTAGATATGAAACAAGGTAATTTTTTTATTACACTATGCACCAATTGGAAAAATTACATGTGGAAAATGTAAATGTAAAATGCAGCAATGCATGAAATGAGCTATTTTAAGTTAGATCTAGTGAAATGCATTTACAAAAACTTAGCTAACTAATACAGGTAGGTAAAGGCACCAAAAAAAAGCTTAAAACAAGGTTTCCAATTCTGTAAAGGGTAGTTTTAGGGGTGAAAAGGGACTGATTCGCCCAAGGTGGTGAATGAGTCCCAATATGGACTTTTTCAAAAAAAATAGAAAATTTTGAGTGATTTTGATGTTTTTTGAGTTCTATGATGCAGACCTAAGTTAAAAATGTAGAATTTTAGAAAATTTAAATGATTTTAGATGCCAAAAATGCAACCTATATGCACTTTCACTAATGCAAAATTTGAGACCCTACAATGTAACTTAACTAATGCAAAATGCAATGAAAGCTAATTCTAGGATGATGATGGACTCCAAATCAGACAAGAAAGTATTCAAAAATTAGGTTCACCAAAATGAACCATAAATTTTAGGAGTGTGAAATGCTGTCTCTTTTTCTCAATTAGAGTCTTTTAGCTAAAGGAAAGAGATAGATTCCACACCAAAATCTAGGTAGTTCACTCAATATAAGATATGTATGATGGAATTAAGCCTAAATTAAATGATCTAAATGCAACAAACTAATAAAATTGATTGATTAGCGAATGAAAACTAAGTGAAGAGTGTTTGAAAACACATTGTGTAATGTAAAAACACGTAGAAATGAAGGTAAAGTACAACAAAAATGAATGAAATTGAAGAAGTGTACTCATTTTCCATTTTGGGTGAATTAGCCCCAATTATGTAAAATTGTTCCAGAGCAGCCCGTTTTGGACAAATTGGTATCCAAAAATGCAGAAAACCAGAAATAGGCTTGGAAGTGGGACTGATTCACCACCCATGGTGAACGAGTCCAGTTTTGAATTTCTAAAGATTCAAAGGTGGAAATAGGAGCCTTCAGTTTACACTTTCTACTTTTCCAGGTGTCTGATTTTGTAACTGTCAAATTTGGGCCTGAAAATGACTTTATGTTGATATTTTTCCTTAGGAAATGAAGAGAAGACTTAAACAACTTTTCAACTTTATATTCAATTATTTTCAAGCTTCCAAGATGCCTAAATTTGCAAACACGCAAGAAGAGAAGAAGAAATGTTAGATGTTAGGGCATGGGGGTTTTCCTTGGTCAAATCCCTTTGTAGGTAATTAAACGAAAATGATGAAAGAATGTAATGAAGCATGCAATAATGGAGTTATTACCTTTCCATGACATTTCATCTTGAATTTCTGCAACAATGGAGGAAGATTATTCCCTTGAATATATTAGGAAGCTATCTTGATGACTTACAATGATGAAACCCTAGCTTGCTTGACTTGAGGGAGAAGAGAGATGATGAATGAGTTGTGAATGAGTTAAGAGATTAAATGGGGGTTGAAATGGATGTAAAAAATCTTATTTATATACACTTATGCCCTAATTACACAATAATACATCACAGGCTAACATAAGGTCTTTTTTAATAAAAACCCTAACAAAAATTTGAATTAATTTGAATTTGGAGCCAAGAGGGACTCATTCACCGCCCATGGTGAATGGGTCCCACTCTAGGATTGTAAGTGGGTTTCAAGAATTAAGTTGTATTTAATGTTGTTTTTTGGGTACATTCAAAAATACACTTAATTAAGTCTTATGAGTGCATAAAGAGATCAAATAAAGCATAAGAAAGGTATATAGTTATGAAAGGCATAGGAAAGTGTGAAATATTGTAAAAAGACCTTACAACACTTTGAAATAGTACTTGTTAAGGGATAAAAAGGTGATTCTAATGTCACTTCATCATCTTCATCTGAGGAAGTCACATCACTATTGTTTGAAAGACATGTGTTGATGTTATCATTTTATTGCAACATGATATCCTCCCTAGTAGGAGAGATTTTCGGAGAAATACAACCTAGATGTTCATGGCATTCAAAGGTTGGTTCTTCTAAAATAAATTCATCACAAGTAAGGAAGTTATCAATGGTTGGATTTTCTTGCTTATCAATGATGGAATTCTCTTGTTCAACAAGGTTTTGCCTAGGGGAAGAGAGAAATAATATTCTCTTGTTCAGCCCAAGTACACTTAACCTATAGTGAATAGATAAATTATTCACCCTAATATATAAAAATGGAAAATTAATGTAAAATAGGTCTAAGCACATAATGGAAGAAAAACCTAGTGTGAAATTATCAAGGGTGAAATTTTTTGATGCTACACTAATTTAGGAGCTAGCCAACATATGAATTATAGTTATAACTTCTTTAGTTCTTTAGAATAAGTGAAAGGTGCAAGGATATTTATTAGATATGATAGTTCACATGAAATTGAAGGAATAGGCTCAATTAAAATCAAAGAACTTTATTGTAAGAAATTAAAAATATTAAATCTGATTATTGTACCCGAGTTAACAAAAAAAATCTCAAGAAGTTAAATAAATCAGCATGGCTATAAAGTGGAGTTATATCTATATAAGTTTCCAAGTAAAAAAAAATTAAGAATAGATTGAAAATTATCACTATAGGATTTGAGAGAGATGGCATCTACAAATTTTTAGCATTTTTTAATAAGAAAATTTACATTACCACGGGTTCCTTCATAAGTGATTTGTGGCATCAAATATTTGGTCACATAAACTATCAAAGTTTGGTAACTCTTTAAAAAATTAATATGGTTGATAGACTACATTGGATAAGCATAAAAAAGAATATGTGTACATGATGCATGGATATAAAAAAAAAGAGACAAGTTTGAAAGGTATACATGGAGGGAAATTAAATCTCTTGAATTTATCTATAGTGATTTACATGGATCTATGAATCTTCTAGCAAAGGGAGTAGCTAGGTACATAGTAATATTCATTGATAAATTTTCAAGGAAGGTTTGGGTCTACTTCCTTGAGAAAAAAGATGAAGTGTTTGAAATTTTTGAAATGTTCAAATCCTTTGTGGAAAATCAAAGTGGGAACAATATCAAGCAAATAAGAATAGATAATGGTAGATAATATTTCAATAAAAAGTTCAAATATTTTTGTGAATATCATGAGATCAAGAGAGAAATGTTTGATAGATACACTCCTCAAAAAGAAATGTTGCTAAAAGGAAGAACAGGTCCTTATTAGAAACGAAACAATGCATTATATATTATAAGGATATTCCTTTATTTTCTTGGGCTAAGGCTATCAATAATGCATCTCATGTCTTGGATAGATCTCTTACAACTTGTTTCAAAAAATAAATCTTGAGGAAACACACAATAGTAAGAAAAATAATGTTAGTTATTTTAGAGTATTTGGATTTGAAGCATTTCTTCACATACTTGATGATATTAGAGAAAATAAATTTAATAAAAAGAGTGTTAAGTACATCTTTTTTGGCTATAATTTTCAAAGGAAATGATGTAGGTTGTATCATCCTAGTGTAGAGGATGTGTTCACAAGTAGGGATATAAATTTCAATGATGGGTTTTAGGATATGATTATATCTTATCCTATTCTACATGTCTCATAGATAATGATGAATCCTATAGTTCCTTTGAGACCAACAAAAATTCTAAGGAAACCTATAATATAGTTGAAGAATCAAGTCCTCAAAAGACAAATATTATTTATGAAATTTATTAGAAGAATAAAAAAAAATGTAAGGAAAAAGTAGGTTTTGAAGGGACTTGAAACCCTATACAAATAGATTTTGAATGGATCTAGAACCCTCAACCAGAAAGTTGTCCTAACATAAAGACCATGAAAGCACAAATAACCAAGGGTAAAAAATGTATCCAAAGCCAAAGAACCACAACCAAAAACAAAGCTGCAAGAAAAACAACTTGCACGTAGCCAAAAACCAGCCCCCAAACAAGAATCGTCTAGATTTACATTTAGAGCTACTCTTGTGGGAGCAGAGAATCATGTCAAAAGAAGGATTAGAGGGCTTAGCTTTCTTTCCCTTTACAGAAATGTAGTACTCTTCCACTTCCACTTCCTTAACATACCAAGCCAGCACACCATTATCCTGAAAAGGAATGCCTACAACCACTGTCTTAGAGATTTCATCAGTATTCCTCCCTATAGGAGTGGCCTTATCAAAAAAGCCACCATAAATGATAGTCGGAGTGCTATCACCAAAAGTGGCTGCCTTAGGCCCATTATCTCTCTCTTTAGGGGTTTCAACATGGTAATCTTGCACATCATCAACAACCCCACCATTTGAGACATCTGGAGAGGATTCCCCTAGACCCTATGATTCTGAAGTAACTACCTCATAAAAAATCCTATGTTGCTTAGATTTCTTCTCAATCGTATAATGTTGTTGAGAAGCACCTTTCCACCATGTAGCCATCATTTATTTTTTCTGAAATCCACATTGTGCAACAGCATGACTAGTTTTAAAACATCTTCTACATTTGAAGGGAATCCCTTCATAGTCCAAAGAATGGACCCAAGAACCCTTAGAAGATTTAAGTAAAATATTAGCAGGAAACCCTTTTGAAACATCTATTTCAACCAATATGCAGGAAAAGGTGGAGTGAAAAATATTAGAGGATTCATCATCCATTAACAAAAAATTTCCAAGAGCATCACCCACTTCCTATAAAAGAGGATCAACCCATAAATGGAGGGGAAGCTTAGGAAGCTGAACCCAAATTGGGATCTTATTGAAAGTTTCAGAAGAAGGGTTGAAATCAGCATGCCAAGGCTTAATCATCAACAAAAATCTATCCTCCCAACTAAAAAATGATCACATAAAATTTTGTTTCTATCTTGAGCATTGTCAAACTTAGCAACAAAAAACCCCTTAGTCATGGGGAAAATATGAACTTTACTAGTAATTAAAAGCTCCTATTCTTTTGAGATCCAGGAGTGTAGTTGAGGGAGGCTAGGCCAAAAACCCCTAAACTGACAAATCACCTCGTGTAAGGAGAGAAAAAAAGCATTATGATCAATTTTCTCTATCGTCTTAGCTTTTATATCAATAGAGATAGCATTTGCAACAGGAATGAACCCACCATTCTACAATCTCCCATGTTGTAACCCCGGTGTCGTCATCATCGTCACCTTAGCAGCAAGGCCACTACGCTTAAAGCGTCTATCGCTAGACCCTGCCATAATGGAATCACCATTCTCTATCACAACAATCTCTTTCTGCTTCATCAGTAAGCTGCCACTACCATGGAAAACACCGTTGTCGTCTCCCTTGCATCCTACTTAGGCTACTAGGGTAGGGTTATCTCCTCCAGCTCGGGTCGCCATTTCTTCCCCAATAAAAAAATTAAATGTTATAATTACCACAATAGTAAGGATCAATTATCCTCAAACCAATGATAAATCTAAGGTAAAAAATGAATAGGAACAAGTAGTGTAGAATAAATATGACTCTTTGATAAAGAATAAAACTTGGGAATTGGTGGAGTTTCCCAAGGGCAAGAATATGGTCAACAATAATTGGGTTTTTAAGACTTTAAGTTCAAGTCTATTATAAGCACTAAAAATTTGAAGGAATAGTAGCCCGTAGGTACTCACAAAAAGGAGGAATTGAATACACAAAAACCTTTTCTTTGATATAAAATATCAATATTGTTAAGACTATTATAACATTGGAAACTCATTTCAAGTGTTCTCATCACCAAATGGACGTTAACAATACATTTTTGAATGATGAAATTGATGAAAAGATATGTATGAATCAACCACATAGATTTAAAATTTTAGGTTAAGAATACTTAGTTGGTAGGTTAAGGAATTCTCTCTATGGATTGAAGCAACCTCCAAGAGCTTAGTATGATAATATAATTGTTGGATATTTCAAACTCGAGGTTTACATAATAGTCCTCATTATTTAAAATTATATGTGAAGGAATTTGATCAAGGTGAAACAATTATTAACATGCTTTATGTTGATGATCTTATCATCATAGAAAATAACATGAACAAAATTAGTGACATAAAAAAATTGAAATATATATTTGAGATCTTAGATCTTGTTTTTATAAAATAAATATGATGTCCAATTTATCTCTCTCAAACAAGCTATTCTTTATACTCATTGAAGTACCCAAAATCTGCAATGTAAGACCAACCTTAAAAACTCATTAGAAATGTTAGTCTAAACACACAAATTTGAAAATACCTCCATGAAATGGAATATCTATGCTAAAGAAATGCCACAAGTAACAAAAACAGCATTAAGAAGACATTTTAAAAGCAAGATAAACACTTATTCCATGTTGGATTGGTGTCACATGTGCTAGTGACCCTTTCCCAATCCTTGATCAAAGCTCAAATGATAAAAATGCAAATGGAGATGGTGGAGTGATGATGAACAAGATCAAATCTCAAATGAAGAGAGTAACCTTGCTTAAAATTGTGAAGGATTTGCTCAAAGATGAAGCACCTATTTAAGGATTTTCAAAATGCCAAGTGTTGAAGAGGGACCAATGTGGGATAAAAAACAAGCCAATGAGTTGAGGACACTTGTCATCATGTGATTAGTTGATGCATGTGCAAGATTTGGGAAGAGTGCCCAAGAGGGGGAAATTTGAATTCAAATTTGCAATAAATTTTGAGAGGGGGACAAGAAAGGAGAGCAATAAATGCCCTGTTTGACTTGTCATGTTGAAAGAAAATGAGATTTTAATAAATCAATAAAATTGATTTATTGTGCAAGTGGCTAGGTCTAGAGAATGCAAGTGGGATGGGATTAACATTAGATCAGGATTAGATGATGATCATGCTGATTAATGCTGATTAAATGAGTTGACATTTTGGACTTTGATAATTGATTTATTTAAATCAGAAAATGATGGAAAATGTATGATTTGGATTTGATTTAAATAAAGTCCTGATTTATTTGATGAATGGAATATGATTATGCATGATGTAAATTTGATATGTCTACATTTTGCCCCTCTTTGAAGCAATGTACTTGTTATGCTGGTTCAAAGAATAACTTGCCGCTTTATCAAAATATTTTTTTGATTTTTCTGATGCCCTAGCGAGTACACACTGGTACATTGCCCCCTCGAGAGATCGAGTGAAAAGATTCGATTTGAGGGTCGATCTCACATAAAGAGGTTCAAAATGGATGGTTATAGATGATGATGCAAATGAGATGATTTTAAGATGCTTAGAATAACAAATCTATATTATCCTAAACAACTTAAATTATGATATGATGCGAGATGGATGAGATTGATGATGTGATATGCTGTGATTATGCAATGGATGATTTATGCATGCTTAGACTAATAGATCTATATTATGATGATGATTATGCAATGCATGTGAAATGATCGATGTTTCCTATGATGTATGATATGAATGATATGTGGTATGCTGACGGTTTGTAGATGCAGGATGGATGCATGATGGATGCATGACGGATGCATGATGTTAGCATGGAAATCAGATATGACAAGAGGATCCCACAAGTCCATGATTGGTCAAGACTTTATTAGAGATAATGATGATGATAGATGATGATGATGATAAATGATGATGATGATAAATGATGATGATTTGCTTATCAAGGATTGGGATTTTCAAAGGGTCACTTACTTTATGTTTGATTACATGCCTAAGTACGATGCATCAAGGTATGAAGGACCAGGATGGCGTTGTACTTAGTGTGATGGACTTTGACTCAACAAACAAATAGGAGTATTCTTGTTCACACTTGACATACAGAAACCTTGCTAGGGCATACCTAACAAAGCAAGTATTCGCCAAGTTATATTACAAGAGTGTCCAACAAGCACAACAGACAAAAGATAATGATTGTTGCCCCATTCCTATCTCTCTAAATCCTTCGTTCGGATATCATCGAGAGGTCCTTGGAATGAGCACAATAAGATAAATCAAAAGAAAAGATCAAGTACACAAACAAGCCAATGTTCTTCATACCTCTAGCCAAAGGATTTGTTTTGATAAGATAAGAATCCAAAGTGATATCCATAAATGATGCCCATTGTCGGAACGATATATCCTAGGACATGCATTGTACAGGATGATGATGGTTTGATAAGTTGATTGATAGGTTGTTGATATAAGGTTGACTGACATGTTTTTACTTAATCGATCAAGGTTTGATTTTGTTTTAAAGATCGCTACTCAATTCCTTTGGCTCTTTACTTTACTAAAAGTTTGCTTTGGCCGACCGTCATGGATTGTTTCCGCTTGGCGCTACAAAGGGACAAGGTGATGATCAAATTTATTATGGATGATTGATTATTGGCGAAAAAGCAAAATGAGGCTGATGGATTTTTCAAACATTTGGATGTTTTGACGCTTTGGAATGTTTTGAGGCCATTTTTGGATTTTGATGTTTTTCTCGATGTTTTGGGGGTTTCCTCTCGAGATTTTACAAATGTTTTGATTTTTGATTTTTTGAATTTTTTGGATTTTGTGTTTTTTTGAATGTTTTTGGATTTTGATGATTTTGAATGTTTTTGGATTTTGATGTCTCAGGGGCTGATCAGGGATTAGCCTTGCCTACGTTTAAGCTCAGAGACGACGTAGTTCAGATTTCAATGTTTTTGATGTTTTCTACTTTTTGAGTGTTTTTTGATTTTTGATATGTTTTGGATGTTTTTGGATTTTTTCGCATGATTTTGACGATTAGGATATGGACATGTGTGACGGTATCAGTGCTCTATTTGGGATTTTGTTGAAGATCAAGCTAAGTTTGGATTGATGATGATGATGATAACATTGTTGAGGATACACAACAATGCAATGATAGTGTTATGCAACACAAGGATTTGATGGGATTGATGATGATAACATTGTTGAGGATACACAACAATGCAAGGACTGGATTACCGATTGATAATGATAACATTGTCGAGGATACATCATAATGCAAGGATAGTGCGTTACAACACAAGGATATCTCTCGAGATGATGATTTTTGAATCGGATTTGATTGATCATCATGTTTGATGAAGCTTGGTTTAAACAAAAGATGTTTTAGATGATGTGGATGTTGATGATTTGAAGTGCAACTCCAGATGCGATCGATATGTGGGATTGTTTTGATTGATGTTCTATGCAAAGAGATAGTTTGATATGACCTGCTGGCCAAAATATGCCATGGGCTAGTGATTCGTATTTTTGGATCATAAATGCCTTGACCAATTTGATTTCATGTTTTCCAATGTTCGGATCGCCACATAAGCTGGAGGATATAGACCAAGATTTATTCTCGAAGCAAGATGTACATATCTGCCCCCAATGTCTAGCAACATATGGAATGCAATGGATGGATGCTCGGATAAGTGTATGGATGGATGGATATGGTAAGCACGCAAAGTATGCCAAGGACTATCTTGCGATAAGATAAGGTGTTCGGATAACAAGTGCTCATTTGGATAATGCTTCATAGCTCAGATAATGCTTCATAGGATAGAATTAATGAAAACGGCCCATGTCAAGATGTTTACCATAAGCAAGCATAAAGTGTGCTCCAAAATTTCATCAAAATCAAGATAACTTGGACTATGGATGAATATGGATGAAAATGGATTGGATAAATGGTTCATGGATGGATGGATTTATTATGGATGAGATGGATGGAATGCTCAATTTATTATGGATGGGATGAGATGCTTTCATCTGAACTGGCGCACGTAGATGCTCGATTCTACACATGACGCCTGTTTGCCAGGTTTTCATCATGGTCTTGCCCAAAGTGCCGCCCATGCAGTTTTCACTAGAGGACGATTTTTATCTTTACTATTTTCAATCCTTTTTCTAATTTTTTTGGATTTTCATATTTTTTGATTTTTTTGTATTTTTCTGAAAGATTCATGCTAAACCACCTAGTGGTGTTGACGTAGATGCCCCTGTCATAATGTGCCATCGATATCCTGCTTGAAGAAGCTGCTTTGCTAAGATACGTGCACTTGAATGCAACTTTTGGGATTCATGATCTGCTTCGTCGATACCGGAGTTAACTCTGTCTTGGTGCGCACATCGCGATAAAGTGCCTTCAGAATCCTTATGATGAAGGGTCGTTGCCAATACATGGTCAATGTAAGAATTGGATATCATGCATGGAGGCGTGGATGGAGTGCATTTAGGGATAAGAGATGGATTGGTTGACAGTTTGGAACCTTTGACTCTCCAAACTTGGGAAGATGAGCAATGATGGGTGGATACGGAAGTGTGTGTGGAATTAGGACCAACTGCTTGATATACTTTGTATGTTGCTTTAAAAGCCTGCTTTTGCTTTTGCGGACATTCTTGATGGATACCTTTCCCTCTTTTAGTTTTCCCCACAGTTTCTTTGACTGATGGAGTTTGATAGGGATGATCTTTCTTTGTATTTTTTGGTATCCATATGTATTTGATTTGTCCATTATGCTTCTCAGCTTCTCTTGCTTTGATAATGTTCTTCGTACTTTGATTCAAATTTTTCTTTTGACGTTGGTCCCAATTTATGGATGGGGTGATGGGTGGATGAAGATTCATGGCGTGGCTGGTTGTAGTATTGACACTAGCTTCATCATAAGGAATCTTTGTGCTCCCTATGTTGACGTTTGCTTGAGACGAAGTTGCCCCCAGTATGGTGGAAGTAGTACCTTCATGCTTTGATTTCTCCTGTTCTAAGAGTTCTTGTTCAATAAGTGTTCTCTGATAGATGACCGCCGTAGGTGACATTCTTTCAATTTGTTGCTCCGCTAACTCTGGAATATATTGTTCTACTTGATTTTCTTCCTTGAGTGGATAATGTTTGATATCCTTATTCATGATGTCCCCAATCTAAGTTTGGGACATATTTGATCCTGATGTTGACAACTCCGTTTGATTGTAGGAGTTAAGAATCTGCTCTTTTTTGTGTAACACAATCTTGTTCTAGATGAAGATCATCTACATGACCATCTGTAGAAAACATCTCATGGGTAGATGGAGGAGTATGTGCTTCATGGATATGATCATCTTGCATGGATAAGAGAGTGTTCATTAGATTATTGTAGTATCTTGAAGATACAAATTCTTGATCTTGATTAATTTCGGAGTTGCTTTCGACATGCTTTGGATCAAGTTCTTGACATGGGACAGCTTCAAAGGATGGATTTCTTACAAAGGACTTTTGGATGTCGACATTAGGCATGGTCAAGTTCAAGGTTCCTTCAACATCTGTAACCATGAGGTCAAAGGGGATCAACATGTTTTGAAAATGACCATTGCTAGACCTTAGTGAAAGATTTTGATCTTGCTTTGGAATAACTTCTTCAGATATGTCCTCTAACTCATAAGGCGATGTAGAGACATTTTCAACATGATCATAGGTCGATGGATCATGCATTATGTCAATAGGATCAAATAACCCTAACACTCCTTGAAAGAGATCACTAAAAAGTGGCTCTTGATGTATGGTGAGTTTATCATTGGATTGTGTAGATACATCCTCAATGTGCTCCTCAATGGAGAGGTTTTGATCGTTGTTTTCAACAATTGCAGTGGAGAGATTGTGAATGTCTTTGACCACAGAGTCAAGTGATGTTGATATTTCTTGAATTGGCTCATTGACGAGTTTTGTTGGTGGATTTTGATCGTGATTCAAAAGTGACTCTTGACATATGTCGATTTGATCATTGGATGAAGTAAACGTGTGCTCAGTGATGGATTGATCTTGATCCTTGTTTTCAATAGTTGTCATCTTTTGTGTTTGTGCTCGTGTTGGTTGGGTAGCTTGAGAGGCTTGGGCAACTTGAAAGGATTGTTGCACTTGTTGAGCTTGTGTTGCTTGTTGCATGGCTAGATATTGTTGGAATCCCTTTTGAAAAGCAGCTTGTAATGTCGCGTCGTATTGGATTGATGTGGTGAAAATTGGTGGTGGTGGGGGTGGTGGTGGATTCAAAATCATGTTGATGTAGTGACAAGTGCTTCTGAGATATGCCCGTGAGCTTATCATGGTAGCGGAGGGGTTGAGATGTGATGCAAGTATGATAGTGGTGGTTGAACGGATTGGAAGGATAGTGATGGTTGGAATGATCGAGTGATAGGTCCCTCTGAGACCGCGATTTCGATTTGGCATCAATGCTGTTGTTTACTGATACCATCCGCTAGCGATGTCGATGGTATATTCAAAGGATTTGGTCGCGGATGGTTTGATTGATGTTAGGTGGATTGGATTTGGATGGCGGATTGGTGTTAG
>VDFB02125154.1:0-10867 GCA_007258455.2 Sequoia sempervirens | reverse complement strand
TTGAGACTTTCATCCTCTGTCACATTAGACCTCATGCAATTTTTTTGAAACTCCTCAGTATAAGAGTTCACATCTTGGTCTCTTTGCCTCAAGCTCTATCTTTTCTTTTGCAACTAAATTTCATAGTCATCTGGCATGTATGCTTCTCTTACCTTGGCAACCATTCCCTTCCAAGTAGGGATAGGCTACTTGCCTTCCTTTTCCCTCTCTGTCTGAATGAACTTCCACCATGTCAAGGAAGAACCTATTAACCTTGATTTGGCCACCTTTACCTTCTATGCTTCTATGACCCCATCACACTCAAAATGGTTTTCCATTCCCTCTATCCAATCCACAACTAAATCATCTTCCATTTTTCCACTAAACAATGGTATGCCTTCAAGTGCTTTTCCACTCAAATCCTTCAATGCTTTCAAGAAAGGCTCCTCTCTCAAAACAGGGTCAGCTTCAGGGGTCTTGTCTTCCTCCGCAACCTCTTCTTCCTTTGGTATCCTTCCTTCTAACTGCGCGCTCCTCATTACTTGCTCAAGTTGGGCTATTCTTTCCCTCATTAGCCTATTTTCTTCCTCATGTTCTTCAACCATCTTAGCCAATTCAGTATTTGTCACCATGATGGTAGAACCACTATATTCAAGGTATGACATGCAATATTCTATCCTAAATCTTTTAACTGCTTTGATACCAATCTGATAGGGTAGGGTTGGGTGGAACACTCATTGTCCCATGCTCTAGGTCCTTGTTCTCAAGAACTCCTAGGTGACTCTCCCACCTTAACCTTTAGGTCCTATCTCAAGTATAGGTACCCCTAGTCCTACAGGCCAACCCCACTATCATCACTCTTCCATTCTACCAAGCCAATCTTGGTGCCTTGCCACTATCTCACCCTTGACCCTTACTCTTCCCTAAAGGCCAATTACTCCCAACATTCAGTTAGGTTCTTGCAGGGGTGTATAGATGTAGTAAAAAGCTTCATAGTAACCTATTAGGGTTCTTGATCAATCACTAGACTCCAATTCTCCATCGCTTCCACCAAACCCTCTCCTAGGGTTAGAAAAGGCTACAAGCCCTAGAGCCCCAACTAGGCCTCCTAACCCGAGAAAAATGGAGAGTGAGCCCAAATTATCCAAATGAATCCAAATCTTTTCTTGGGATTCGTGGTACCCTTGCCCACACCTTGAATATTTTTGGGGTTTGGATCCTCCACTGTTTGTACACTGCTCCAACCCTTAGCAAATTTAGGCTTGTTTTAAGCCAATTTCTGACCTCCTTGAGATCAGTCAGTTTGTTTGCCACTTCCTGGTTTGTGTTAAGCCTCCTTCTTGTTACCAAGCCTCTACAAGGCAATCCACATCCTCTCCACACCGTGGTTCACTAGGAGATTGGCACCCCTGCAACCTTAGTGCTCTGCACTCTTTGACTGTCCTAGCCGGGCATTGCCAAGCTCGCCTAGGAATAGTCTTTTGCCATGGATTCCTAACTCCTAAGGACTCCTACCTCTACCTTATGTAAAAACATGGAGTATAGCCTCTGTTTCCAAGAACCCATACACCAAGTATAGGGGAAACACGGTCTAGAGCTCTATCTCTGCCAGTCTAACCGTCATAACAAAAATTGCAAGAAATGAACTAACCTAACAAAAAAAAATGCTTGAACTGATGCAACAAGCTAACTATTGAACTAAGCAATTCCTAAAAAAGGAATTACACTAACTACTCTACTCTCAACATCTAATCAAACCATCAATGCATAAATCCAAAACCATAAACCAGAAGATGTTCTTCAATATCACAGTCTTAATTGCACTCCATGAAATTATTACAAATCAAAAACCAACCAACCCTGCTCTCAGCTTGAGCAACTCCTTATAACTCCTCTCTAAGGTAGTTACCAAACCCTTGGGTCGGACATTTCCATAATCAAGTGGCAAAAGGTGCAAAATGTCCCATTTTGCCACCTTTTCCAATTATTGCTAACTCCTAAACAACTAAGAAACATGAGTTACAACCTCCCTCCTGATCACTCCTGATCAAGACAAGAAAACACTCTAACTCAAATCCAATGGTCAACATGACCTTCTTAGAAAAGAATTTACACTAAATTTATCTTAGACTACCCATAGCCTAGTGTTTCCTAGGTTCTCCTACACCAGAAGATATCTTTAAAATTGACCGAGAACTAGATATATGGACACTATGAGTTCCTTTTTTTTCCTATTGGGTTGACAAATGCAACTATTGCATTTATGAATCTGAGTGAGGTGTTTTAGAGACTATCTAGATAAATTTTCTTAGTTTTCTTGATGACATCCTAATAATTTATTCTAAAGGATGATGAAGATCATTGTAAGAAATTTAGAGATAGTTTTGCAATGCTTAAAGATAACACAAGTTGTATGATAAACTATCTAGGTGTTATACTTCAAAGTAGAGTGCATTATCTAGGACATGTAATCTCGGTGAAACGGGGAGACATCTCCATAGATCTTGCTAAGGTGAAGAGAGAGAGCTGATTACTTGAGTGGCTTGTATCCAAGAATGTGTCCAATGTAAGAATTTTTATGGGTCTAGTAGGGTACTACATAAATTTTGTTGTGAAGTTCAACATTGCTTTTCCAATCACCTTTTTATAGAGAAAAGGGAAGAAATATGAGTGGACAGAGAAGATTCAAGAATCCTTTGATCTACTTAAAGAGAAGTTGACCACTATGCCAATCTTGAAAGTACCAGATCCTGAGGGTAACTTTGTGGTTATCACATATGCACACGGGGAAGGATTAGGAGGTGTGTTAATGAAAGATGGGAAAGGAATTGCTTATGAGTCTAGAAAGTTGAAACCCTATGAGAAAAATTATGCATCACATGATTTAGAGTTAGTAGTTGTGGTTCATGCATTAGAAATGAGGAAGCATTACTTGTTAGGGAAACCCTTTGAGTTGAAAACTAACCATAATGGGTTAAAATATCTTTTCACTTAACCTAATCTAAATGCTAGGAAGACAAGATGGTTGTAGTTAATATCTAACTATGACTTCAATATTAGTTATATAAAAGGGAAAGAGAATAGGGTTGTTGATTCCTTGAGTCAAAGATGTCATATTGCTTCAATAGTAATGATTCAAGCTGACTTTATGGGTCAAGTGTTGTAAAAGTACAAAGAGGATGAGTACTACTTGCAATTCAAGTAGGCACTCGCTAATAATCCACAAGATTCTAGGTATGAGGGATTTTATTTTGAACCTAATTAATTAATTAGATATAAGGGTAGGATGTATGTACCTAACGTAGTGGAGTTAAGGAACCTGGTATGGAAAGAAGTACACGAAGCACCATACTCTGGACACCCTGGAGTAACCAAAATGATGGCAAATGTGAATCCATTATATTTTTGGAAAGGGATGAAAGGAGATGTTAATTTTGTAGCTAGGTGTTTGGAATATCAAAGGGTGAAAGAAGAGCATCATCATCCTACAAGCTTGTTATATCCACATGATATACCAGAAAGGAAGTGGCAAGTCATAAGTATGGACTTTGTGCAAGGATTTCCTATGTCAAGAAATAAGCACAATTCCATTCTTGTGGTAGTAGATAAGCTTACCAAAGTCACACATTTTATACCCGAGAATCTAACGGATGGAGCACCTATCATAGCTAGGAAGTTTTTGCAAGAATTGTTTAGGTTGAATGGAATTCCAGAGAAGATTATCTCATATAGAGATGCATGAGTCACTTCTAGGTTTTGGCAAACCTTGTTTTTTGCACTAGTGACTCAGTTGAATATTAACTCAACATATCATCTAGAAACATATGGAAAAAGTGAAAGGATGAATAAAGTATTAGAAGACCTAATGAGAATTTATTTCATGGATCAATAGTACAAGTGGGAAGACTACTTACCCTTAGTCAAATTTTCTTATAAAAATTATTATCATTGTGCGATAAAGATGGCTCCTTTTGAAGTATTGTATGGTTGAAAGTGTCAAGCTCCTATAAGTTGGGATAGACTTGAGGATAGAGTGACTCTTGGGACAAAGATTTTGGATGAGATGGATGAGAAAATTAAGATTGTGAATCAAAGGTTGGTTGAGGCTAATGATCACCACAAAAGTTATGTTGATGCTAAGAGAGTACCCCAAAAATTTTCTTTAGGTGACAAAGTCTTGTTGAGAGTGAAACCTCACAAAAGCTCCATTAAATTTGAAAAGTATTCCAAGTTATCCCCACATTATGTTGGACCTTTTGAGATTCTTGAGGAAGTGAATTCAATAGCCTATTGAATAGCATTGCCACCAACTTTTTCCAAAATGCATATAATGTCTTTCATGTGTCTTACCCTAAGAGGTGTGTACACAGTGATAATCATGTGATTGATTGGACTGTTTTATAGGTACAGGATCCCAAAGTTGTAACACTCAATCCTATCAAGGTGCTTAGAACACGTAAGCTTCACTTGTGTAATAGGGAGGTCTTGCAGTGCAAAGTTTAGTGCGATCAATGTGCAGAAGACTCAACCACTTGAGAAGATTATGCTAAAATTTACCAAAAGTTTCCTCATGTTTTGGATGCTTATGAGAATGCTTGAACAATATGTTGATTGTTTTCCTTTTTTATGTTGGTACATAAAATCATTGAGGATGATGATTCACAAGGGGACAATATGTTACACCCCAATTGTGTAATTACTATTTACTATTACTATATAGGGTAAAATGTGAATGTAATGTGAATTCAGTGGATGAATAAATTACATGTGCACTTTGTTGTCACTAATTTATGAATGAATGTAATATCATTTAATATTATATGAAGGAATTAATTTATGTGAATAGATGAATATTGTGTGATATTCTAAATTTGGAAATGTAATGTGTATATTACATATTTTGTGAATAGCTAACTACTGTGTAAATGTGTTAGTGTTTTACAAGTACATGTTCAATTCCTCCAGGTGGAGGGGAAGTATCACTCAGGAGAAGGTATTGGTTGGGTAACCAGTAATATAACCTATCTAAGCTTACACACACCACATTAGAATAATTGAGTTAGGTTATTAAGTGAGAAGTTGGCAAGTCATCCTTACTTGTTATGTCTGCTTTAGTAAAATTTTAGTTTACTATTGAGTGAATTATTGAGTGATGATTATCTGATGAGCTTATGATTTCCTTCTTGTTACCATGTTTGCATTGATAAGTTAGTAAACGAGGGTTGTGTATGCATACACACATGCATGAAAATGATAGACTATACACTCCAAGGAACACATACATGAAGGTACATAGGTAGACGTACCTATGCACACTCATGCATGAGTTGCTTATGTGCATGGAACTATCCAATGGAATCAACAACATGCATATGTATACATATAGACATATCATTCATACTCTCTTATCAACACCATGGTAATCGTGTATGATTTTGATGTGTAAATCAAATGTGTATATATATAATGTATATACATATATCCATATGTATATGTGTATTCATACATGTGTATGGTAGCAAATGGATATGCCCATGCAAATGTTTTTATACATGTATACATGTGCATACATGTACATAGAGGCATATATATATATAAGAACCGATATATTAATATAACAATGTGATTGCTATGATGATGTATTCATTTGTCTATCGATTTTATGTGCATGCTTCATTAATATATGATAAATATATGTTTGATAATATATATAAGCATATATATGTATATTTTGTATTTATATTTAAATGTTGTTTTCTTTTAGATCAACTATCTAAAGAAATTATTTTTAGATGATTATAATGTTTACACTTTTGCCTTTGAACTCAATTATCTTAATCAACTTGGAGGCCAATTTATTGAACAAGTTAAAGGGTGAACTTTGTGATAATTATAATTGTCTTTCTTGAGCCACTTTATGCTCATGTTGTCAATGAAATAAGAGTTTGTAATTTGCAAACTAAATACAACTATTAAGTTGATGATAACTGAGAATAAGTCAATTCCTTTTTATTAGGAAGCCATGGACTTGGTAAACTATATTTCTGTCATGTTTTGCATCGATAAAACAACTGTATTGACATGAAGCATATCAATGACTTGGTCTAAACCATTTCATGAGTGAATCAACACATATAGTAAGACTTGGTCAATACTTTTGTGGGTGGTATGCTTTTTTTATTGACTATTTCTCTTGAGAATGAAATTGTGCTACCTTTGTGTTCTATTTATTGTAGAATTTTGTTTATTGTTGATAGTTGAATTCTATCACATGGAAAGTTGATTTATTCTCCAATTGCTGTCAATAAGTGGGTGAATCTATTGATATTCAATTTGAGTATTTTCTTAGATTATCACCACCTTTTGAGTTGTGTTAGTGGTGTTTCTATGCATGTTTGTTGCTATCAATATCATGCCTAAACTATAGGAAGTATTGTTACTTGCTTTCTATATAAATAGCAGTAAGAGTTCATTTGTTTGAGATGCCTCATTATTTCTCTTCTATGCATTATTTCTTGTACAAAAGACTCTGTAGTTTATATACTTCTCTATCTGCAATACTGTCATTATAGTGAGTGAAAGCCTTGAGTTTAGAGAGATTTCTATTATCTTTTGAGAAGTAACATTTTTCAACTTGAGAGTTAAGTGTTGAGAGAATTTTTGGAGAATCAATATCAAGTTAGTTGTTGTTTTATAAGGTGATGTAATTTTATCCAAACAAATTGGAAAGATTAAACATAGGCATGAGCATACTCTACTTTATTCTAATTTTGAATGAGTTATGTTTTGATTGAATTAAATAGTCTTGTTGATGCTTAAACATAGAGGAAAAGAAATATTTACTTTGAAAGAAGTAGAAACTATTTAATTTGTTTATGCATTGTTTTTAAATACTCCATGATAGGAGAGACTGCTTGTCAAGGGTATTATTATTATACTAAACATAAGTAGATATGGGTAAATGAGTGTGTCTATCATAGGTATTGTTATTATACTAGATATGATCAAAACATAGAAAAGATTAGGGAACTCTCATAGCTAGATAATTAATTATGCTAGATGGCTAGTAGGTTACTCTTGCGAATGTTGTCTAGTGAAGGGAGGGAACTTGTACTTTTCTTATTGAGATGTGTTACCTTAGGTTGTGTTAAGAGATAGGTTATCCTAGGGAGTAGCTTTCCCATGGAGAGGGATTTCCTAGGCATTGATATAATGGCCTCAAGTAAAAACAAGATTTCCATAGTGTAGTAAAATGGTAGACCTTCACTCAATTATACTAAGCGAGAACACTTTGGCCAAAGTACTGAGATTGTCTAATGAATCCACTATAGATAGTGTGAATGCCAAGACTACACTTTCAGTTCACCTTGTCTATTGAACTACATGCAGGGTAGCTAGCATAGGTTATAAATCATATTCATGTAGGGCACAACACTAAGCTTAGAATGGTATGTCATACAGGGTTATCCAACCAATACCTTCATCGAAGGGGAGGGCCACCTATCATTGATAGATGTGCGAGGGACCACATATGAGTTTGTGGTTGGTGGAAAAATGCTTCAGTGATGCTTCTCCTCCTCAGCAGGTTATAAAGGACAAAGGTTTTGAAAGGTGGATTCCTAGACCATCTATATCTTATGCTATGATGATTGAAGGAGCTATGTATGTATTTTGTATTTTCTTGGAATATTATACTCGTGAAGTTTTGTAATGGAATGGAAATCCTTTTGTACACTATTATAGCATCTTTGTTCATATATATTTTCAATAAATAAAGGAAAATTATTTATTGCAATGCCTTGTACATAGTTTATTTTTACTTGCACAGTAAAACTTAGGAAATATACTTTAGAGAATGTTTAGCATGTTACATTGGATGTGTTTGCATTACTATTTTATATGTTTACATTCTGCTAATGCATGATTATTGGTAAAATGTGTCTCAACCTTGAAATTATATAAGGTATTGTTGATACATAAATTACTATTGCTATTTCCATGATGGGGGGCATAGGGGGTTTCCTCCCAATGATTAGTCCCCCAGATGGGGGTCTAGGACCAATGTGCTCCGGTGGGGGCTTGGGGGCAATGCCCTCAAAAGGAAAATTTTATTTATATTTTATTATTATAAATTTGAATTATTCATCATTAGGTCTAATATCTAACAGCCAATATTTTATTAGCTTGATTTTCCCTATAAGGAAAACATATTTTATGAGAGCATTTTATTACACCTGTGTATTGCAATGTATTATAAGAGTCTAATATCTAGGTCGTGTTTTCTTTCGATCTTTGGTTGATGATCTACTCATGTGAGAAGCTTGCTCTACAAGTATATTGTAATCTTTGTGATTTCTGAATGATATATTGGATGATTTTAGAGTGTGGGGTTTTTCTCCTGAAAGGGTTTTCCCCATGTAAATCACTGTGTTGTAGTATGCATGATATTTATGTCTATTTCCTTTTATTTTTTTACACTTGAAAATATCTATAATTTTTTTGCATTATTCTCCTCTCAAGATTAGTGTAAGAAGTTATTCCGCTACCTTAGCTTCCTTAAAATGATAAGAGTTTAATGGTTGATAAAAGTTTCAAAATATATTGAGGTTTTGAATTTTTTAAGTATACACAGGTAATTCAAATCCTTATTTTTGGATTTGATTCCTCGGGTTTTGATTAATTCTCTATATAGAAAAATTATCTTATAGTTAGTTCTTTTGAAGTTTCAAGAAAAAGAATGTTGTAGATTTTCTCTATAATGACAACAAACTCAATTTTTTTGTTTATATGAATACAAGTCGTATTGTTGATGTATCCATATTGTAAAATAATATCTTTTGAATCTTAATAATCAAATATCATCAAAGTTCTCATTGCTCATTTTTTGTAATGAATGTTTGATTGTTGGATTATATTCAAGTAATATATTAAAAGTTATTTTAATTAAATAATTAAAGAATTTATGGTTATAATAAGGAGCCTAATGAATATTAACAGTGTTTCCCATTTGTTGGTTTTATTATTGTAAGTAAATAAGATTGTGAGAGACCATTGAATCAGTTTTCATTTTTTATTAAGAAAATTGCTTCACTCTTGACTCTATAATGGTTAGGACGCTAGTCAAATTAACTTACAAAATTGAAACCTAGCAAAAATCAACCTAAAATTTGGAAAAAACTATATTTTATTTTATTTATGCTCATTTTACACCATTGAAGTATAGAGCTATAAATGGTTTTGAATAAGATATAGTTAATTGAGTTCATCCTTTAAATTGTTAGTGTGAAAATTGTAATCTATTTTAACATTATTAAACATATTGTTGTAATATGAGAATGATGTTAGGGAAACCCACCTTGGTTTTGTAGAGCATAAAGTGAAAAGGGGAATAATTATAAAATCTATCTCCTATTCATTAGTCATTAATAGAGGGTTCTTAATTATAGGATTAGGATAATCCTTAGAGAAACTTGGGAAATCAATTAGAAACACTAAAAAATTGTTCATCATGAAAGAGTCAAGATTAGATTCTAGTGCAGGATCACCTTTAGGCCATATGGTCAAATTTGATCAAATTTTGGTTTTATGTTTAGTTTTGATGTTTTGGTCTAATAAGGTCATTTATGACCATTTGGGATCATTTTGATCCATTGGTCAAAATTTGTAAACATTTGCAAAAAAAGATGTAAAAGTTGTCATTGTGAAAGTTGTCAAAAGTGCATTAAGATTACAAATTTTATGAGGAAGTTAGTTGTGGGTGGTTGGTAGTTGAAAAATTCTTGGAAAATAATAAATACATGTGAACATGAATACCAAGGTCGGGAAGGTTGGAAGGAGATTGGAATGGGGAAATCTCAATTTTACACTCTAAAAACTATATTTTTCTTACAAATCTAACTGTTCTTTTCATTTTTATGGCCTGCACTTTTCATTTAATAAAATGCACTTGATTGGAGATGATAGAGAATTTAATCACCTTCCAAATGCAATTTTTTTGGTATATTTTCATCCACGTTTGAATAAGTGACAAACATTTTTGTAAAAACTACCTAAAAGTTGTCCTAGGGTTTGCAGTCACATAGAAAACGTCATAACTTTTATTTTATCCATTAGAAAAGGATAAAAATTTGTAGGATTTTTTTTTAGTGCCTTCTACCACTCTAACATATTTGGGCTCATGATTTTCACATGGGAAAATGATATCTTCACTATTCTTCTTTCACAATCCCTAAGACAATCCAAACAAAACCCTCTTAGAAGTGATTGTTTGATAAAGTTTTCATTGAAACTCATAAAAAATGATTTGGATTTGCACTTTTACATGCCTCTAGGGTTCTTTTAATTTAGGTTCATATTAGGGGGGAAATTTGATTCATGGTTTATTACTTGCATTGTAAGGGCATTTCATATTGCTATGCTTGTTCAGTAAGGGTTCAACCATGGTTGCATTCATTCATGGAAAAGTGGGCCTAGGTTGTGAGATGTGTTGAGAAAAAGTTTTTTGAGGCTATATGAGATGTGTTTGAATTATTGGAATATGAGTAAAGACCACTTGAAACCAATAACTTAGTTGTGTCATGCCTAGTTGCCCAATTAGGCCTATTCAAAAGGAGGATAGTTAGTTTTTCAACCCTTCCATACAAAGGAACCCTACCTCATATTATGATATGTGTATGAAGATCCAAATGGGTATCTGAAATGGGTCACCTTTTCTATAGATCAGGTCTTGTTCAAAAGATATGTCTAAAAAGTCATTTTTGAAAGGCTATAAGCAATAATGGTGGTTTGTGAAAGAAATTCCATCAATTCATGACTAAGGGTTTGAAAGAGTTTTTTTTGTATGTTGGAACATTGTAAACCCTTTCTCTACATCAAATTGGTATCAGAG
>VDFB02125153.1:0-43624 GCA_007258455.2 Sequoia sempervirens | reverse complement strand
TAGTTAGTAATTATGGAGTCAATAAGTGCCAAGATTGGAAAAGGAAGAAGAGGAACTAAAGCAAAGAAGAAGAGTGTGCCCAATTTATTAAGACTTTAGTTTCCTATGGAAAATGTTGCTAGATATATCCAAAAGGGTTGTATGCTAAGTGACTCTATGTTGGTGCCCTCATTTACATTATTTTTGTCATGGAGAGGTTAGTGGAAAAAATGCTAGATCTCATTGAAAACACCACTAGCAATAACAAGAAAAATAAAATCATTCACATGTATCTGCTAGTGGTTAGGAATGACAAGGAGTTGGGGTTGGGTGACATTTCCCACAATGGTGTTTTATAAAAAAATCATCAAATGCTCCTTATTAGAAATTTCAAGATTTTCCACCTATTATTCAATCCTCTTCTAGTCATAATAGAATGTGGACTATGGAAATTTATCCATCCATCTAAATGAAAAACCAAAAATGTTCACTTCTAAGATTTTCCCAAATTTGAGACTATAATGCCAAATCTTTTATTGATACATATTCCACAATCATTCATATGGTATTTGAGCATGGAAAGGCCTCTTGGTTTGCAACTGTATAATATAAATATAAATTTTGAATACTCTTAACATGAGTAGTTTCCTCTAAAATTTCCTAAGAGGAGTCAAAGGCAATGAGATATGTGTTCTTGAATTTATAAAATATATTCATTTTTCCCCACCTGGGGGCATTTTATCCTTTTTATGCTTCCCACCTACCCTACACATTCCATTATTAGTCACAGATATTTACATACATTTTAATTGCATCCTCATTTTGCACTAAAACTAATATATTCACCATAGAATAGTTATTGAGCCATCTTTTTTGCACACCTTTTCATAAATTCAGTTTTAATCCATTCTTTGAAATTATCAATATTATTTTTATCTAAGGTTCAGTTACATTGGTCATGGGATTGACCTAGTTTAATCTCGAGGAGCAAAAAATTGAACTAGGTAAAAAAATTAAACTTTTAAATTCAAGTTCCAATTTTCCTTCCCTCTTGCACTAGGCATTATGACCTAACCTTGTGCAAGTATAACTTATTGTTATATTTTAGTATTTTAAAAGAAATTCAAAATATGCTATGTATTAGAATCAAATAGGCTACTTGTATGTTTGTGCATGCTGTCTTTGAATATGTCTTGAATTCATAAAGCCAATTCATCTAGGATTTGACCTAGGAGAACTTGAACCTAGTGATCCAAAAGATTCTCAAAATGTGTCTACAAACACAATAGATATTACAAGTTTAATAAATATCAAAGATCATGGTACAATGTGGCTTGAAGTCTTCTTTCAACAAATTGAGGAAAACTAATTTTGAACATCATCAAATTCATTCCTCCCTCATTAATTGTGGAGATAAGTACCTTAATGTCATATTTAATTTTTAAATATTCATTTGTGGTTATTGACCCACATTTAAATTAATCTAGGTTAATTGTGCTTTAAATCTTTGTTTTTTAATTTTTTTATATTGCTAATCATACAATCTCTTGAGAGCACAACCATGATACTAATATTAACTTCTTTTGAGCATCCATACTAGAAACCACTTATGAAAGACCAAGAGTCGCAACTTAGAAATACACTTATTTAGAAACCACCTCCACATTAGAAGTCAACTATGGAAAACCATGAGTCACGACTTGAACTTCATATTAGATGTCTCATTGAGATTTGAACTTGGGTCTCTACATTGAGAACCCAATGCTTTAACCAATTAAGTTCAACCCCTTGGATTTAAATATTAATTTAGATTTATTAACTTAGATTAAACTAAGAAACATATTGTTTATCATTAAAAAAGAAAAAAGAAAAAAGATGTTCAACATGTAATGTCACTCGTAAACTTTAAGACCATTCTTTCCGTACTATATTGACACTCCTTACTATATGTAAGTTACACATATGAAGTACCATATAATTTAAATAGATTATCCTAATATATAAAGTAACTACAATTCTTACAAAACTTTCTTTTATTGATTTCAAACTAATTTAAATTGGACCTAGCTTATTAATCCCTATTAGCATACCCATCAAACATTAAGTGTGATTGCTAGTACTATAGTTTATCTGCCGATTTATGGATGCTTTTGAGATTGTAGTGACAAAATATAGCTAGATTTATCTCTATCCAAATGGATAACATCCACATCCTTTTGCTCCATGTTAGGATCCAAAAGCATTTTAGTATTATGAATTTTCCTATATACTTCGCATTCTCTAAATATGCTTAGCAAAATCTAACCATCTTTAATAACCTTCACTACCAAGTGTCCAATACCAATTAAAATATTTGACTTTAATATTTTTTTTATTTTTTTTTATGTGACAGGGGTGACCCCACGACTCAGCCCAGCCACCCAGCAGCCCATACAAAAGATGGAGGAAGAAAAATAAAAGAGTGCTCCACTGAAAACCCTAATTGCTCTCTTCCACAGCGTGGAACAATAGAAGGTCTTCAAGTTTCAAGGCAGAAGGATTATAGAAGTAACCATGGCTAAAACCCAGAGTAGCTAGAATGAAGAAAAATGCAAGAAACTGCAGAAACCCGGACACAGAATTCGAATCAAATTGAAACCTGCAACTTTGCATTACTGGCCAATATGACCGTTGATACAATGGAGAAGTACAGTTCAAGATTTTTCTTCATTAACGTGGCTTGGTGCTATATCTGCCACCATAAACAATTTGTCCACCCAACATAATAGCCTACCCACATCACCATTCCCTAGTTCTGCAGTCAAGATGGAGAACTATAGCAAAAATAAGGTAATCCCCTTCGAACTCATAAATGAAATTATAGACGTTATCTCATATTACAAAGTAAAAACAATAATAATATGTTTCCTAAAAGGAGTTCCATATTTTTTTATAATTGAATATGCTAATGGCTCTCTTCGATCCTACCATTTAGATATTTTATAAACCTTTTATGATCATTAAAAAAAACATGATTCAGTTGGAAATCCCCTTCTTCCTATCATTGATGAG
The DNA here is from genome assembly GCA_007258455.2 of Sequoia sempervirens. Classification (NCBI taxonomy): domain Eukaryota; kingdom Viridiplantae; phylum Streptophyta; class Pinopsida; order Cupressales; family Cupressaceae; genus Sequoia; species Sequoia sempervirens. The sequence goes on along the minus strand of VDFB02125153.1, from coordinate 40,594 downwards.
AGTTTTGCCACATGTATACCTCATAAAATTGACCCTGACTACAACCACTTCCCTGATCACCTTCATTTACAACCACTTCCTTGATCACCTTCATTCCATGAAAGAAATGGATGAAGCTCTTTAGTTTAGTGTATGGACTTGGAGAAGAGCCTAGGCATTGATGGTCTCCTTATAAGTAAAATTTTATAAATATATTTGGCCTCACATTCATGAGGACTTTTATCATGTTTATCTTGAAGTCGTTGAAATGGGCTCTCTAGGGATAATTATTAGTTAATGGATAATCAAGTTTATCTCTAAAGGAAAAGATGAAGACAATGTGAATGGATGGAGGTCTATTACTCTTCTCAACAGTGTCTACAAAATTGTTGTCAAAGCTTTGCCACAAAGAATAAAGTTTATCACCCAAGATATTGTTAATCTAGAGTAATTAGCTTCTTAGGTGGAAAAATTATTTTAAATAACTTTCTCTTTTCTTAGGAAATGACTAAGAAGGGCCTAGAAAATTGCAAAAGATGTCTTAATCATCAAACTTGACTTTGATAAAGCTTATGATCATATTTGTTGGCCTTTTATCTTTAATATGATAAAATGGATGGGATGTAGGCCCATGATATGCAATTACATTAGGATGTTGTTCATGGATGATAATGATTTGTTTGGTTAATGTATCCCTCTCTCCTCAATTTCCTTTGTAAAAATATATTATTCAAGGCTACCGCCTTGCCCCATTATTGTATGTTTTAGTTGTTGATGCTCTAGGCTATCTTTTTCAACATGCTTTATTCACTAATCTCATTAATGGAATTTCCTTTTTGGGTAACTCCAAGGCCCTCAACTCTCATTTTTTAAAGATATTTAAAAAAAAATCAAAACTCAACCTCTAAAGTGACACAAACTCTAGAATTTTGGATCTCTTTTGCACCATTTTAGGTTCTAAATTGGCTATGAAAAAAATTTGACACACTATGTATATTTTGGATCTCTTGGCACCATTTTAGGTTCTAAATTGGCTATGAAAAAATTGAGTTCTTAATGATTTGACTTGACACTCATCCCCCTTGCTTTCTTGAGTGAATGGAATGAAGTGAAACATGGGCCATCATTAGATATCTTGCAATTCCCTTTGGCATAGGAGTTTCTCTCAAAGACATGTGGTCAGTTGGTTCATGAATAAAATTAAAAATATTTTTTTGAATTGGACCAATTGGTTCTTATCCATGGCTAGACACATTTAAGTAGCTAACAAAATCCTCCCAGCTAGTCATGTTTGCATCTCATCTTATTGCTTTCCTTCTAAATCCTATCATAACCAATTAACCTAGTTAATTAGGAGCTTTATATGGTTTATATAGGGCAACAAAAAGGGTCTACCTTCTATGTATTGGTTGCACTATATCCAACCAAAGGATAAAGGGGTCTTGGGACTTATTGATCCCCTTACACAAGGTAATTTCCTCACTACCAAGAAATTAGTGAGAGCCTTATATGGACAATATCATTGGAAGAAACTCATCCAACATCATATTTTCTCTACCTCTATAGAACACCCTTGGACTCTAGTTAACTAGTAGGATAAACTCCTTTCTTCCTTCTTTAAAATTCATGGTTCTACAACTTTTAACACCATTTGGAAAGCTTGGAAAATCACCTCTAGGAGGATAGTTTGGTATGATCAATCTCTCAACCATGGTATTAGTTTCAACTCTTCATCTATTTGGTGCTATAGATTTTCCTAGCAAGATGGAAAACCCCTAGGCTTCTTCCACCATTTGATAGTTGAACATATTTTTAAAAGGAGAATTCATACTTTCAAAGACCTTTGGAACCCAAATAGATTTAAGTGGAAATATTGGAAATTCCTTAAAACTTAACACAACCTATATTCTTCTAAAAAATAACCAATAATTGATATTCAACAACTCGTTCTACTCGAGATTTATAATTTTCTATCTATACATAGTCATTTTAACTTCTTCAAAGATGGTCCCAAACCCATAACCTCAAATTTTTCCCTCTCAAAGAGAGCTATAGGTAGCTTCTCCCATCACTTACTATTTCACCTTGAATTAATGCCATTGGATCTAAAATTTCAACCAATTCAAATGGAACAAACTTAATCTCCAAATCTGCAAATTCAAAGCTAATGCACGATACCAATTTACTACTCAAAAAATCCTTCACATCAAACTTCTCATTGGAAATAGCCTCAATTTACTCCACCCACTCTCAACATGCCCTTTTTGTGCTAATACATAATCCATCAAACATGACTTTTGGTTCTACCCACATGCTAGAAAACTCTAGCTTTCCCTCTTCTCTACCCCCTACTCTTTTCCCACACATTGTTCATGGAAGTTTTCTCTCCTAGGAACCTCCACCTCTCACAATCTCATCACCCACACTTGTAGGGAGGTGATTTTCAAGTTTATTTCAAATTTTGCTACTTATCAGTCTTCTTTGACACATGCTTTCATCATCAAATTAAGATTTATATGGTCTGTTGTAATTTGATTCTTCATAATGTCAACATATCATCATTTCTTCAAGACCATTTGGAGCTAATATTGAGTTGGAAAAAACCACTCACAACCTCCTCTTGTAGCTAAAAAAAATTGAGGGAGTTCAAATCACTTCCAAAACTCTCCATAGGCTTCTTCAAGATTGCAATCCCTCATAAATTTTTATTGTCTCAATGTGGGGCACATGCTATTTCTTCTTAGTTGTTGAGATGTTATGTTTTTTTTCTTAGTGTGTGTGAGATGGGGTTAAAAATCAAATAGCATAGATAAAGTGACAACCAACACTTCTAAACTATTATCCTCATCTAAACAAGAGAATACAAACAAATGGAGATATCAAAATGAAAGCAAACAAAATAAAGCACTCCCCATATTGTAGTTGATTCCTTCTCTTGCTCTCCTTCTTGTTATGCAACTTTGCCCTCAAATTTGTTGAAATACTTGTGCAAAACCTGCAAATGGTAGCAAGAAAGTTGGAGACAATTAGCTGTTAAGGTGAAAATGGAGAAGGAAGGTTGCTTTTATAGACAACCCTTTCGAATGGATGGCTGAGATTAATCCTCTAGAAGGATTCCAAGATCAATGGTCCAGAATTGATGCACCAAGAATATGCTATTCTTGGAGGAATCTGGCTACTTGGGCATGCAAGGACATGCAAGCTATAGCCAGACATGCAAGCTATGACAAGGACATCACATTTATGACATGAATAATGGCGAGGGTATCTTTAGACAGAGTGGAGGTGTATAAATAATTTATTTTGATTATTTATTCCAAATGAGGAAAATGACAGAGTGGCAAATAAATAATTTATCCAAATTATTTATTTAGAAAAATGACAAAAGGAGCATTTAATTAAATTAATCAATTTAATTAAATGGGGAGGAATGGAAAGTAGACATGGATGAGTGAATTTGAATTATTTGTCAAAAGGGAGAATGAAACACAATTAAATAATTTTGAAATGAGTGTTTAATTATAGAAAATAAAGGTCAAATAATGATTATTATTTATTATCTGACTATAGATGAAAGATAAATAATTAAATAAAAAATGATTTATTTAATTATTGAAGAAAGGGATATATTAGCGACACAATTAAATAATTTTAATTGATCAGGATAGAATAAAGATGAAAAGGTGAATTAATTAAATAATTAAAAATTATTTAATTAATAGAGGAATGCGATCAAACTTAATTGAATAATTAAAATTATTCAGTTATTGAAGGACAACGACCAAGAAAAATGACGCTCACGGACTTAGGACATTTTTCAGTGTCTACAGTGTGTTGTTGGTTCTGACCATATTTTGACATATTGTTAGTGGTTCTTATTGTTCCTCCTTTGTGTTGATATATTATGGCTTGATATATGATGTATTTTATTCTTTTTTTGTTGTTTTTGCTATCATGATTGCTCAATTTCAATATTGTCATTATACTATTGAGCTTTTTCTCTTTTGTTTCTCTTGCTCAAATCTTTATATCATCATTGTAAGAGTTGTGTTCCTCGTTGCACTAAGCGATCTTGGTTGCATTCTTGTTTTGTAAATAGTTTTTTTTTGTCTTGGACTATTTCATTGTAGTAGTTTATAGTAAATTTTTAGCTTATTCCAACAACAAAAAGTGTCCAATACCAGGTTTCTCCATTACATTTTCCTTTTGATAAGTCTTGTTATATTGCAACAAATGACTCATTGCATCATCTCTACTAAAATACTATCTAATTCAATAATCAATCAATTAATTACAATTTTACACCTCATCCACACCAAAAAATAATAATTAAATATCTTATTTTTATTAATCCAAAATTACCTTTAAACATTAAATTAATAGATATTGAAATGTAGATTTATTTATATTCAATAAAAAAACACTACCTTTTTGAAAAAAAATCAAACATGGAAGATTCAGAGGTAGCAGTCAAACCACTGAACTCTAACAAATATGCTTGCACCACTAAACTCTAACAAATAACTATCAACTACGCCTTTCATGGAGGCATCCAATGCATGTGTCCAAAATCATAAATTTCAATAATACTTTGTTAAAGAATCCTCTATATTAAACAATTAGACCACCTTTTTATACATGAAGACCAGAGAAAGACTATGCTAACTCTAAGGAGACACATGTCTTTATCACATTAAGACACAAGGCCACAAATTTCTTAAGTATTCCTTCAAAATAGACAACTTCCCTTGCGCATCTAAATACAAAATATGCAAATACAAAAAGTAGTCCCCAATAGAACAACTTTGTCAATATCACATAATTTAAATACCTCGAAAATTTCAAGCCATCACTCCATATGATGGGAACAAACGGTTTTGGTTTATCCTCTATCTTATTAGATTTCTAAGATATTTGTCCTTTATCTTTTTATTATACATTGCATTGTCCCCTTAAAGTAACTTTATTTGACTTGACCCATATCTCACTATCACATTCGCTTTCTATTTGATATAAAATATCTCTCATTTAGACAATAAGCTCATAATTAGCTATACAAAAGGTTACGGTCATAATCTTGTATAGATTTATCTATAAATTTATTAAGAGATAAAGTATTAAATAATTAGTGGTTCTAAGAAGAAAATAATCACATCAATCATGATCGCGAAAAGAAAATAATCATTTAAATTACATATTTAAAAATATAAACAGAGAGAAAATTAAGTAGTATGTATTATAAATTTGATATTGGGAGGGCGTTCTTAACCATCAAAGTTACTTCACTTTACATTGAGCAAGGTTTTTCTTTCTTCCACTAGTTTCTAATAGGTGAGAGTGGTGTCTTCTCTTTTTTTATGGATATCCTACAATTGAAAATCTTGCATATCTAGTTGAATTTGACTCGTTGATAGAGATTGAAAGCATTAGGTGAAGAAACTTGTCTTGACCATTGGGGACACCCACACTTTTGAGAGGGCACTAGAGAATTATAAGCAAGCAACAACCATTCATCTTGACAATTATTTACAGAAGTCCAACCAAAATACTACCTAGTTGATGATTGAGAGAAGACTCTTTAATCACTATGAGAGAAATGTTGAAAGGATTCTAAATGGCTACACCACTATCCCTAGTGCAGGGATCTATCACAAGAAGGTGAAGATGGTATGACCTAGCAATGGTGCATGGAGAATTCCCCCAATGAGTAAGTAGAATCTAAATATGTTACACTTCAAGGTTCACTTAATTGGCCCAAACTTGTGTCTATGTGAGCATAGTAGAAACTGTCAATATTTTGGTATGAGTGGAAAAAATGGAATCCGCAATAGAATTAACAAATATAAAAAAATTCATATCGTTCCATCAAAAAGAGGATTTTCAATCTAAAATCATGTCATGGTTAGGAGAAACAATTGAAAATATGGCCTCATCATCCAAAAGAACATTATTCCATGTAAAAATCTCAAGCCATAATGATTGCTAAAATCGTGAATCAATTTCTAAACCTTTTGTAGATAAGAATAGAACCAAATAGATGCAACAAAGTTTTTGGTTATCCACAAGCAAGACATCTTGGCTTGGAAACACCAAGATGTGTTAGACAATTATCAATAGAAAGGCCCTAGTACAACGCACGCTAGGAAAAGTGAACAATATTGGACTCCATCATTATTTTCTAAATAATTTGAATGTTAGCCCACATAAAAAGGAGATTGCAACAACCACCTAGAAATTATCTTTCGAATCATAGGAAGATGTGACAATAATCAAGTCTATTCTTTTCTATGTGTATAATTTGAAATGGGGTATTAACATACAATTTGAATCCTTCCACGCAAACTTATTAGTGTAATCTAAAATTTAATCAACTTTAAAGGTAGATTAAATTTCATTACCAATTTAATAATGTGTATTAAATAAATTAACAATAATTTATTGAAATAAAATCCATTTTCAAAGTTAATCTAGTTAATACAAAGAGTAGGGTGATGCATTTTGGTATTTTTCGTATTATTGGAATTTTAGTAAACAATAGATCATGATTTCTAGTGGCACAAGTATTAATGTGTTACAAATAATGATTTAATGAATTACATATTACAATAGTACTGCCACAAAGAGCATATATTATTTGAGAAATTCTAAAAATTACTATTAGTGTTGTCTAGTAGCTCAAAATAAAATATAGGTCATGGATTTCACCACACATGTGCTATAGTCCAATAGTTGTGTTTGCATCCAAAGTTGTCAAAGAATGAAAATACTTGTTGGGACCTATAGAGGCACAAAAAGAGTGCAAATGGGTTTATCAACACACTGATGTGTTATATATAGAAAAACAAGTCATGGAGAATGTGAGATCCAATATTCTTTTTCATTTACATGCAAAGAATAATAATTTTAGAAATAGAATCACAATGATGACTATTGGAGGCATATGTGATCAAGCTCAACCTCAATTATAAGCAAGAAGCACAAAATATGTCTCTATCTTAACTATCAAATGGAGCTTGTATGGTTGTATTGCTTATGGATACTAGCACACCTGTGCTTAAGTGCCAACATCCCTAAGAAATAGGACACAAAATAATTAAAACAAATAAAATAAATGATGACATAATAACTTGGACATTTGGAAATAGAAAACATTACAAAATGGTCTAAAAAAGTCCTAAAATAGATGACAAAAATATGTGCTAAAATAGATGTTGGGTCCCAGAATTGCTACTCCAAAATATGAGAATGGATTTTACCTTTCAAGGCTAGGTAGGGGGTGTCTTTATGAAGGTAAAACCATGGTTCATCAACAAAGTATGGAGGGCTTAAGGCCAATTGATGAAATTGTATAAGCTCTCATATACTTTGTTATTATCTTAGACCCAAGAGGGTATTCCTAGAGGTATCTCAAATGGGTGTGAAAGTGTTGAATGATAAATTTGAAAGGTTTGAATTTCATAGTTGTATTCATTTAAGTCTAAATCTGAAGCTTTCTAGTAGGTTAATGAACTAACCAACTACATAAATGACCTCTTATAAAGTTAATATGTACATCCTTGTGAGATGAAGGAAGGTAAACATGATTCATAGAGATGTTAAAATTGATAAATCTTGTAATTCCTATTTAGTTTTTGAACCATGAACTACAAAGATAATAAATTAACTCTAGACTACTATTTATAGATTTTTTTATTTTAGAGAGTGTGATTGGTCAAATATTTTTGAGATCGGTGCCTATCGAATGGGCAATAGAGTCATAATTTATCAAAGGAAAAATAAACTGGAACCAAAAGAGACATGAAGCAATGTATTCTCATACACCTAATCAACAAAAAGGCACACTTACTAATACATTATAGAACTACATAAATCCATGCATGAGATAGAAAATACCAATTTCAAAACTGATAGTGTATTATAATACTATTATGTTTATCTAATCCAATATTACACTCATTCCAAAAAATGTGGCAAAGAAGAAACCTTAACAATGACTAGAAGATTCCTTTGAAAAAATACATTCTATCATGGAGACATATTACTACAAACATCACTTATAATATTAATTTCCTTCTAATTTCGCATAGACTACTACTCCCAAAATCAATTGGAATGGCATGGTTTGAAACCCTAGAGTACTTAAGCACTTGCAACCCTTAAGAAATAGCAAATGACCAAACCTTATGATAAAAAAATGAACTATTATTTATAGATTTCCAGTTCTTGGTGTGTGGGGGTCTCTCAAGTCTTTGACACTGTCAAAATGAGTGGAAAAGACTTATGTAAGTGGATCTAGGTGGGAAGAACCTCAATAACCCTCATAATGAAAATATTTTTTCCCATAATTCATTAGATTTTTATTTAAAATCATATTCAATCCAGTACAATTAAAATTGTGTTCAATAGTAAAAATAAGGATTTCATGTGTTGGAAAAACCTATGAAAAATTTTAAATATCAAATCAATCATTAATTGAGTGAATTGAAACACATTGGGGTAGATGAGTGAGCATGCTAAGTCCTAATACAAAATTTCAATATTATAGTCCTTTGGGAGTTTATGTCTGAGGTAAACATGAGGTGTTGAGTAAGAAAGACTAGGTGTCAAGAGCGGGGAATTAATAGGAAATGGAAACATTAGGTGAGGAAATATTTTTTTGTGGGCCCTTGAGGTCCAAGGGAATGAAAGTTATGGGATCAAACCTAGGGAGGAAAATGGAAATAAGAACTAGAAAGAGAGTGGATCAAGAATCAAGTCCTAAGAGGAAACTTATAGTTTAGATTAAGATCAACGATGAAAATAAAATTAAGGTCAATAGCTAAAGGGAATTGGAACTTGGAACATAGTGTAAACTTTCAAGGTTCCCTTATGGGCTTGAGGCTTGGTGGGGAACTATAATTCAATGGAATGGGTTGAAAAATAACCAAAAAGAAGGGTTACATGGAGGATTTGGCACTAGGAACTTGGTGACAAATTTAGGGACCCTCTTGGAGTTCTAAGATCTAGGGAAAGGGGTAGGGAAGAGCAGTGGGGATCAAAAAAATAGAGGAACTTGGAACCTTAGGATTAGATGCTAAGTTACAAGGTTCCCCTATGGGCCTGAGGCTTGACTAGGAACTATAACAAAGTTAGGGAAAGGATAACATACAAAAAGGCTTAAGAACCTTAAAAACTTGAACTTTGAAACCTAGTCCCTTGGTTCAATGTTTATCAGGATCTATGCCCCTAACTTTATAGTGTATGTTTAATTATGAGTAGTTAGCTTGTGACTACCTTAAATCTTAAATGCATTGCACTTAAAAATTATTATTATCATAAATAGGTATTCAGATCATCTTAAGGGTTATATTTAAGTATCTGAACTGGCTTGGGTGGTAGCCAAGGAATAATTAGGTATATATAGGATTTAGTGGCTAGTTTTTTACATAATGTGGAGTAATGTGTTCTTATTTAAAACTATTGGAGGTATCCTTATGAGTTTGTCTCCTCAAAGTGGCATATTATTAGAAAGTAATTTCAACATATTTCCTATTATATTCTTCTATTGTGCAAGTTTTTTCATACACTTAGGGACAAGTGATCCAAAATAGAATAATGAATAAGATAAAGAGAGGGTGGATTTAAGGTTTTAAGAGAGATCAAAACCTACTTCATAGGTCCTAATTCTACCCAAAAACTTACAATCCAAGAGAATAAAGACCACACACAAAAAACACAAACACATTGGATGTGTATGGCTTCCAAGATAAGGGGGTCCTGAAAATAGCAACATAATAAAAAAATGGGTTGAAAATGTAAGGAATTAGTTGAGTTTTATAAATTACTAAAGAGGTCCCAATAATGACTTGATTTAGGGATATGTACCACTTACAAGCATAGAAATAATCTAGAAGAATTATTTGAGAGTATACCATAAAAATAACATAACAAAGAGGGATCATGAAAGGTACACCTCATCATGAAATAGGGGTCATGACTACTGAGGGAAAAATAAATAGATAATACATGCACTCACTAGTCAAAATGATTGACTACTTATAAAAATTAATGCTTTAGATGTTGACCTTGTACAAGAAGCTACATGAGTTCTATAGCTATTTTTTAGATGGTGCACATTTAGATTATAACTCTCATCAACCTCATATGGCTCAATCTATAAAGGTTCAAAATTCATTTGCTTTCCTTTATCATTTGATTTAGAATTTGAAAAAAGGACAATATCACCAACCTAGAAGTTTCTTTGCAAAGTATCCTTATCAAAGAGATGGTCCATTATTCTTTTTGTAGTAAAACATTTTCATTTGTATATCTCTTAGTTTCATTTAGAAATTTCAATTCTAGGATCCTTTGAGAGACAATACCTTATTTTTCCTCTTAAATATCATGTATTAGCTAGTACATAGGTAACTCTAGGCTAATTGGAATTCTATTTTATAGTCCATGTACCAATTCAAATGGGTCTTTACCATTAACTTGCTTGAAAATTATCCTATCAACCCATATTCCCTACTTCAACTTGTCATCCCACCTCTTCTTATTTAATTCCATATTCCTTATAATCTTCATGTATATTTTATTACTAGATTTATCATGTCCATTGCTCTGGGGATGATAAGGGGGTGATTGCATCAGATTGATCCATACTCAAAGCACATATTCAACATGTCCCAAGATTTGAAACACATGGAATCATTAGTAAGAGTCATGTTAGGGACACTAAACCTAGTTATTAAATTCTTGATCAATAATTCTACTACAACCCAAGATGTAGCATTGTGATTTGGAATCGCCTCAACCTACTTGGTGAAGTAATCAATGGCTATAAGAATCCACTTTTAACTATTTCTCTAGATATTTCTTAAATATCTCCAATAATTTGAAGACAAGAAAAATATGGAAGGTAAATAACATAGAAGATAATGTAATACATACACAATACCTTCACTTAAAACCCTTCTCCTCAAATAGATATGAATTAGAGTGAAATCTAGCTCCACTTGATTTTATCTTTTGATGTGTTGATGGAGGAATGTGGTTGCTTATATAAGTAGCATGATGGTATTATCAAGATGATTCAATATAAATTTGGGTAGCATAAAAATAGCATAAGATTATATTCTTGAAATGGGTTGAGATAACTCTAACTTATAGAATTTTTGTGAAATAAATCAAGGGCCAAGATGCATTGCGTGATGGATGGCTAGGATTGATAGAGGATTAGGGCTTGGATCAAATTTATAGTCATGTGACAAGTGCCACATGGGGGATAAGGTCTAGGTTTAGGAAGGCACTAGGGAATATACTTATGTGAATGGTTAGGATTAAGAGGTGTGCTATGAAATAAATGGATAAGATAAAAAGTTAATTTGAATTTTGGCTAGTTGTCTAGATTCAATCAATCTAGACAAGGAGTTAGTCAGACATGTGAAGGGGACACTTGTCACATGATGAAAATTTTATATTATGATCCATGTGAACAAGATAGAGGGCTAGGATTAGGTAGAAAAAGATAGAGGATAAAGGGGAATTAATTAAATAAATAAAATATTTATTTAATTCATGGGATCATTGTTGTGCAATTTTGCTCACACTACTTGGAGTAGGGACCCTCTGTTTTCTGATTTCGGATGTCTCTTGGACCTTTGGTTTTTATTGGATTTGTCCTTTTAAGGTCTTGGGATGTTGGTCTTGCTTGCCTTGGTCTTACCCTAAGGGTTGAATGATCAAACTTGGTTTTTAATGGAAGTCCGGGTTTTGACCTGGGTTCGGGATTTTCCGGCTCACCCAGATTTTCCCAGGTCCTGGTTCATCGTCTGTCTTGTCGGATTTTGTCCAGGTTTTTGGATGAATCCGGGATTTTCCTGACTTCTTGAATCCCGGAGGGGTGCATCATCCACAAATTATGCTCACCGGATAGTCTGGCTCGGATTTTTATTCCGTTTTGAACTCGGGTTTCCGGATTTCCTCGATATGTCTTATCAACCATTAATGCTTGAGGTACGTCCTCTCTGGCACGATTGTGAGAGGATTTAAGGTATTTTAGTGCTCTTCCTGATTTCATTATTCATTTGCTATCTACTCTCTTGAGTTTGTTCATTTTTGAGCTTTGGTCGTTGGATTTGGTGTGCTTGCACGTATTCCTTGGGCGTTTGTGTTGATATTTTCGTCACTAGGGCACCCTGATTCATAGTGAAAGGTTCATTCGAATTTAATCCATGGTAAGTCATTTTGATTTGCGCTTTGTAACTGAATCTTTCAAGTCATTGTTGATGATTATTTGGGTCGGCCCTTGTTTCTTTTTATGGTTACAAATTTATCGAATTAGGGTTTGATTCACCTTTGAAAAAATCGGACAATATCACCGTGTAACCTGATATAATTTGTGAAGTTAGGGTTTCAATATGTCTGCCCAGGATTGTTAAGTTTGGTGGAGTTGGCGCGACTCTCTTGTCTTGTGTTTAGCTCAGCCTTGTTCGCAACACTTGAGACCCTGGTGTGCCCTAGTTTCATCATTTTCAGGGATTGTGCCTGAATTCCGAGCTCACCTTAACTCTCATGGCAGAGGTTCGATTGTTAAATTTAGGGCATCATTATTCCGTCGCAAGGATCAACCATTTGAGAGTTTTTGTGAGTTTAAATCCAAGTGCAGTCAAAATCTGGCTTATTGGGGTTGAGTTTATGATTGTTGGATTCAGATAGGGGGTTTTCTATGATCACTCGATTGATGGTCTGCGCGTCGAACGATCGTCGGGTTTCCGAGGTGTCCACGGAATTTCTGTGCACCCGGATTTTCCCGGATTATTTTATTTTCCTGGATTCTTCCATTTCCTCGAAGTATGATGAGTTCCCAGAATTTCAAGCTATCTGCAAAAATCCGAACTATCTGGATTTTTCTGGTTTTCTGCCTGGTTCTGATTGATTTTGATTTTTGAAATTGAAGTAACGAATTAAATGTTGGATGATGATTTCTTGTTGTTAAATGGATGAATCTCATGATAATAATGCATCTCTTTTGTCTGTATTGATGATTTATTTGATGAATGATGTCTTGGCAGTAGGAGTCCGTCTGGGTCAGATTTCTCCGAATTCCGCCCCGACTGGATTTTTTTGGATTATTTCATTTTCTTGGATTTTTTAAGATTGATGATTAAATGATTTATCTTAATGATTTCATGTGGTTTCGAGGCTAACCTTTGATTGAAATATGGATGATAATTGGATTTTCATGAGGCTCCTTTATGAATGCAGGCTGAATCAAGCAAGGCAGCGACAGGAAAGGCCAAGGGATACACTGAGGGATCCTTAGTTTAGATGCGGAAAGGGTCAGGCTGGATGTGAAGAATCAATTACCAGATAGTAAGGTGGCTTCAGTTTGGTCAGAGGTCTCAGACACCAATGTGGGAGCTTGGAGATACGAAGAATTCAAAGAAAGGTTAGCTCAGAGGGATTTATCTGTCTTGACCAAGGGAATGGTGAAATTTGGACTGGCTCATGTGGCTATTTCCTCTGCAATTCAATACTATGAACTAATATTGGAGTGTGCCCGCACTATGACTTTGATACGCAGAGGATTGTTAGCACTGATGGGAGAGTGTTGGCAAACTTTAATCCATTTCCATTGCCCAGGCATTTGATATGCCAGACTTGCCATGTGTGTGTGCCTTGGACATGGACTTGGCTAGAACTTACTATGAGGATGAACCTACCAAAGCCCAGCAGATGATCAATTCCTGGCTGGAAAAGCCAAAATCTTATTTCTCCAAGCTATCTAAATAGTTACATAGGGTCAAGTTCGACAAGATATATATGATGCAATCACACTGTTGAGCAGGGTAGCTGGCTTGAAGAGTGCTGGGGTGTTGGAGAATTGGATGGTGCATGTTATTAACAAGATTGAGCAAGGCATCAATTATCATTGGGAAGGGATTATCAGTGCAATGATTGACAGACAAATGAGAGATGTGTTGGAGGCAAAGAAATTCACCATGTCATCTTATGTGGTATATGTACTTGCCAGATTTTATCCATACAGGGGATTGAGTCCAAAAGGAAATTTGGGCAAGATGTCATCTATGAGGTGTACCCTGAGCTGCACCTGGGGAATCCAAATTATAGAAGAGAAAATGATGCATTCACTATGCATATTACTAGGTTGCTTCAGAACGCAGAGCATGTGAGAATTTCTGATGGAGCCAAGGAATTGATTAAAAGATATGGAGCCTGGTTTATACAATTCCCCACCTTCTCCTATATCAGAATTGATGGATGTCCCACTGCTCCATATAGATTGCCAAGATATCCCACTTCCATATCATACTCTTGGAGGTTACCCGACAGATATGTGATTTCGATGTTATTGTTAAAAATGAGAAGCACAAGATGGGGTTCGGTGGGGATTTTCCCTTGAAAATTGGTATAAGTGAGGTTTGTCCTTCAATCCAATCAGCTCATGCATCAGGGGAGGAATTGAGTACTTTTGGTTTCTCTTTCCACTCTAAGAGGGCAGGCTTTGACATCACTGGCGAAGCCCAGAAGAAGGCTACTAAAGAATATCATCACAAAGATGATCTAGAAGATTACTGGGCGAACAACAAGGATGACTTTGAGGTGAGAAAGAAAAGGTATTCCAGGCTCCCAGTTGATGTAATCATAATGTACAATGTCAAGTTGATTCCTGATCAGTTGGAAGATGATGGAAATTTAGTCCAGGATCATGCATTTGAATCAGTCAAAGACAGGCCCATTGGAGAGATAAACTGGTCAGAAAAGGAAATAACTGAGTTGGAGGAATTGATGGCTCCCATTCTGAAATCTTCCAAGTCATGGCTGAAACATAAAGTATGGGAATTGGAGAGCGAGAAGGTACCTTGTAATTTTAATCTGATGGGAAATCTAAATGCTCATTCTACCTCGGAGGAGTCAGGAGAGGATGATTCTACAGGCAAGACTAAGGTAAGCTCACCTTTTAAGATTAAAATCAGAGGCCCTAAGGAGAGTGAGCCTGAAAAGAAAAGAAAACCTAGAGGAAAGAAGAGAAGTCATATTGTGAAAATAGGTAAGTCCACTAAAGAGGAGGAACTTGAGAAAGCAGAGAAAGAGGACATTCCTCCAGAGCCAAAAAGGACAAGGACAACTAGGGCTTCTAAGAAGAAAGATCAAGAAAATTCTAAGGATAAGGTGGATCCTCATGTGGTTGATGCGGAGAGCTCAGGAGAGAAAACTCAGGTTTACTCAAGAAGGTCAAGAACTCCATCTCCCAAGGAGACTATGCAAAAGGCAGATCCTCTTCCAATGGCATCCACTGTAGAGCAACAGAAAGATACCTCTCCTTTGTTGGATATACCTGAACATATGACTCATGAAGAGCATGAGACCAATGAGGAGGTAGAACCGTTTAAGGATGGAGAACTTTATGGCACAGCTGCTGAGTTTGAGGTAGGACATGTGGAGGTGCATCATTCTCCGTTGGTACAATATGAGGATTCTCCTACAAATAGCAAAGATAATAGATCCCTTGAGAAGGAGGATGTCCTTGTTAAAACTCCATCACCCCTGCAAGAAGAGGAGCCAGAGTTGGAAAAAAAAGGTGGTCAATCTCCTGAAAAGGAAAGGGATGAGACGTTAGATCAGCATCAAGAGGTTAAGAAGGATGAAATCCGGGTGGATCCTGCTGTTCCGGATTGGCTAGACAAAGAAATCAGGAGGAAACAGGTCATTGTTGAGGATACTCCTCTCAACTGGGATGAAATGTTGGCCAAGATTGGAAAGGAAAAGAAGAAGAAGGTAGCCAAGGTGGTTTCTAAGATCGAGAGGGATGAGGCTAGTAACAGGGTTATTCATATTGCTACCCCTACTGCTGGTAAAAGTAAAGATGAGGTCATCGGGGAGGATTATGATGTACAAACCATTAATCTTGGGCCCGCTTCTATGGAGCAAGATATTGAAGAATATGAGGGGTCCAGTGCAGTGATCATTGGGAGATTGAGGAAGGAAACACAGTCTAAGCATGAGCTAAAGAAGGAGAACGAAAGGCTTAGAAAATGTTTAGAAGATTTAATGAAGCCTTTGCAGTCTTTTCACCCATCCTCCTCTACTACTGTTGGTTTCTTGCCAAAGGAGACCATTTCTGAAATAGAAAAGATGAAAGCCTCTACTCTGGCTATAGTAAATTGGTTGAAGGAGGTACAGACTAAGGGAGATGATGCAATAAAGGAGATCCTTTCAATTGGAAAGGATGCAATAAGGGTTAAGGATTCATTAGATTATGTTTTATCTCAGGATAAGGAAGACACTGATCTCTTATTGCAGAAAACCAAAACAATAATGGAGTATAGTAAGGATCGGTTGGTTATTGATGAATTCTTTCTTCATCTAGGGTTAATGAGCCTTGGGAGTGGTTTGAAGCCCTGCAAATCTGACAGAAAGCCATCAAAAAGATCTATAAACGAAGGAAGTAGATGGATGGAAATCTAACTAGTGTTTATGATGGATGCATCGCCTTTTTTGAGGTAATGATTGGGAGGAGGAAGATCGCCCCTAAATACTTGAGTTTGGAACAATTGAGGGAATGGTGGCATGATGTCTATGCCCCTGATATTGAAAATTCTATGACAGGGCACCAATTGGATGATGCGGCTACTTATCTGGCTGTGGTGGATAAGTACTTGGCATATAAGGGTGACTGGGATACAACGGTTAAGCAGTCAAGGAAAGAAATTGAATCAATTGAATGTCGGCTCAAAATCCTACCCTTGCCACCTGTTGCTGAGTTGGATAAGGTGTTTTTGAAGGTTCATGAATCGTTGGATCAGAACAAGGATAAGGGAGGCAGTAATTAATGCCAACTTCGTGATTTGTGCTTCCCTATTATTATAGGGCATGTGTTGATCCGGGCTGCATTGAGGAATGTGTTTTGGCTGACCTTGATGATGTATCGGCATTTAATGTGTGCCTTATTTTGAAATTCCTGAGGCCGACTTGTCTTGGCTATTTTATTTTTGTAAATGTCTGGCTGGGCCGACATGTTTTGGGGGTTCTCTTTAAAATGGCATTCCTGCCTCATTTGTAAGGGGTTAGACAGATAATAGAGATAAGCTAGACTAAGAAAGAGCTAGGGCATTCTGTAGTAGAGATAGTAGTTAGTTCTTTGGAGCAAATGTTGTAACACAGAACAGTGGAATTGTTGCTACATTTTGGTGATCTAATACAATTGGAGGCATTGTGGTTTTTCTGGTGAATTCTTTTGTGTTAGTTTATCTTGCATGGTTCCTGTTGTTCCATCTTTGAAATTGCTTGAAGATATAAGATTTGATGTTAAATTTAGAACTAGATTAGTTTGGTGAATAATGTTTATGGTTTCATGCTTGGAATGTTTGTAGCAATCCCTAGTCTATACTCCCAGTAACTATCTGATTGTAGTAGCTGGTGAAGTCAACCTGACCATACATCTATTTGTGCTTAGTTCGATTGTGGATGAATGTCTATGATTTGAAAATCTGTATGCCTTAGAAGATTGCACCTTTCTTGTGATATTGCATTGTGGGTTAAGCAAGAATTGGTTATTTGAGATTGGTCCATTCCTGGTGTTTATCATTTGCATGGTTCATCTTAGAAATAGTTTAGATTTCATTATATCTCTTACATCCTCATCTTCTGCTGTTTCTTTATCATTTGGTTAGATTTAGGATTCAATATCATAATATTGCAAAATTTGATGATGGAAAGATACAATTTGCTTGTAGTAAGGTCCGATTGTGATTACCAGCATTTTCACATATTATCTGAGTTGTTTATGCATTGTCATGACCTGACACTCGAGAGACCTTGGGGTGACTTTTAGTAACTTGTTGTTGAAAATTACCTTTCAAGAGAGATAGAATATTGCATTCTATCTAAGTTGTTGTCGTGCAGAAAACACCATCAACAATCATGATGAAGGAAAAAATAATTAAATAAATAGTAAATATTATTTAATTAAAGATTATGATAAAGATGGTTAAAGGATGGGAATAATTAAATAAATAATAAATATTTATTTAATAATTGGCTTAAGATAGGCTAAGATTAGGTGTGGTTGGGTAAGGTCGGATTTTAGGTGTCTACAAAATTCTACCCCACACTATTGAAAAGGAGCTTCAACTTTGATCAATGTGAGTGGAAGTGCACCTATGTAATTTAGCTTACAATTGTTTTTGTAGGTATCACATTTTCATACTACTTCAACCAAATATTTAAACAAGGTTAGCCACCAATATATTTCCTTGAGGATCTTATAGGTAGTGGTCTTAGATTTAAAATTTCCTACACAAATTCCTTAATGACAATCAATGATAATTTTCTCTACTTTCTCTTGGTCCAAGTACTTGAGAAATAGTTCACAATTTATCCATAATCAATAATTGTGTATCAATACATACCTTTGTGACTACATTTTTAGTGTTCTCTATTAATTTTAACTCATCTTCGATAGGAAATTCATGTTCTCTTAATATAATACTATGTTCTTATACCATGACTTTTCCTTTAATGAACAAGAGTTGGAAACATTATTAGATTATAGCTCATTCAACTCCACTACTTTCAAATTAGCATATGTCATAAGATTGGCTAGGCCTTGGCCTCTATCCATCTTGGTAACCTACACCTCCATTCCATACTCTTAGATCTTATTGATCCAACTAAAAATTTCATCTGAAGCTTCATACTAAATGAAGATGTCCTTTAGTTCTATGTATGACACATGCAATTATTTTAGATCATATAATTTTTACACCTATTATATATGATCTAAAATAATTTATAATTTTTATAAAGCCATAAGAATATTTTCCATAGTCTAATATTTCAACTTAGTAGATAGTAATGATTTAATAATGAAATAAATTAGCTTGTATCCTTATTTATTCTTCCAGTGAAGTAAGAGAGTAGCAATTATATAAAAGGAAGCAAAAGAAAATAATTGATAAGATTTTGAATAATTTGGGCTTACTAAATGTAGAGAAGGGGGATTCACTGCTCCCAAGTCTCTCAAGTCATAGAAGAGCCTAAGGGATAAAACTTCCCTAAACTACCTCAAACTACCTAATAAGCTGAAAGGAAGGGTAGACGGGACTCTATTTTCTTTATGCTTTATGATAGAAGTTTTTTGGAATCGGGTGAGTAGACCACAGAGGTATAAAATAGTAGACCAGATGACTCTATGCTAGATGATGATAGCATGGGGGTTGGACTTTAGTGTGCTACACTAGAGTCCTAGAGATGTGTTGGCATCCTATATGGATAGAGGGTCAAGTTGCAGACTGAAACACAAAGGGTCTAGTTTTACAGTTTAACAAAAATGTATGAAAATGCAAAAGTACAACAAGAAGAATACTATAACTTATAAATGTAAGTTATTCTAGTGACAAAATGATGAAGAAATAAGTAGAATACTGACTTACTCAAGGTCCATTTCTCCAGCTAGATCCAAGCAAACGAATAACACCTACACACATAGTAATAGGAAAATATTGGGGCTGTGTTTTGGAACGTGCCTCAATCAAGTCCCTGTTATGGTGTTCCCACATCCACGGACAACTAATAGACCACAAGATATAGAAATTTGATAAAGAAATAGAGGAAATAGACATAAGGAAGTAGATAGCAATGATAATCTAAATAATACTTTACAAGTAATATAATGCAAATAAGCAAATAGGCATAATATCACCTCCCTTTCTACAAGCACTCAAGGCTGAGAGAGGAAGGAGAAAAATGGTGCCACCGTGCCAATGGAGTAGGGATTTAACAACCTACAATAATAATGGTGTTAGAATAGCAAGATGTTATAGAAGTGAAGAGAAAGATCAAGAGAGTGAAAGAACGTGAGATTCAATTGATAGAATGTTCAAGAGAGTTGATAGAATGGGAGAATGGAGTTCAAATGGACAATTTTGGAGGTAAATGGTCATTCTCAGTGGTCAAGATTAGAAGGGGGACATTACACTTTCAATTGGAAGAGAATCATAATGTCCATAACGTCACCTGATGACTCTTGTCAAGATGGTAGTGTGGCATGTGTGCATCCCTAACAAAAATTCCCTCACTAACGCAAAATGATAGGGGCACATGGGAAAAGCAAGGCAAAAGTAGTGGGTTTTTACATTATCAAACATGTAAGGATAACATGAAGGTAAATTAATGGGATTTTTCATGGGGTTTAAATTTACACTGTTACATTTTTCCCCCACTTTAGCGAGCATATGTGTCGATGCATACATGAGCTAAAGTATAAAGAGGTTGAAGAGAATATACCGACACTGTTGAGGAAGTAGACCTTTGATCTGGCATACCTTGATGTGAAAGAGGGAGCTTGATACAAAGCAGGGAGGAAAACCTTTCCACAATCACAATTTGAGCAAACTAAAGAAATCTTACTGCCCTCAAAACCCCAACACAACTTTTCACAATTTCAACCTACCTTCCTAGTAGCATTGCAAATAGAGAAATTTGTGCACAACTTTCAAAAAACTTTTCAAACCCACAAACCTCTTACCTTTTCAGACACCCATTAATCCTTTCCAAAACATATCCCAAGATCTCATATGGTTGTTTTGGAACATCCACCTTTAAAAGGGACTAATGTGTTGAACAACGCCTCAATTAGCCCTAAATTACAAAGAAAGTACTCTCTAAACACCTTCTTAACCCTAAATCTCCATGGACAGTCCTACACCAGGCTACAAAACCTCATAATCCACAATTCTTATCAAGAGAAACGCTCACCAAGTCAACTTAACACCAAACCCTCATTTCAAGCCATTTCCAAGGGGGTTTATTGAAAATCCACATTCCCAACTTATTTACACCTTATCAATGGATCAAACATGCTCCATATACTCTTCACATGCTCCTCAAATCAACTCCTAACCTTTACCAATCCATTTTCACCATACTTCATCTCTTCTGCCATTAACTTTCAAGCAAAAGCACATGAAAACATACCTAGGGCAGCATTCAAAATCACTCCATTCGCCTTCCCTGCTCAAATAAACTCCATTAACACCTAAAACCTACCCTAAGCACCCATTCCACCAAGTTATAAGGAAATATAACGGTGGAATGGGTGTTCAATCCGTTTTGACTGTCTTCAAACCCTCAAATAGGGTGTTATTGTTCGCCTATAGAAATTTGTTTATAGAACACTTCAATCTCAATAAAGATCAACCTAACCAAGTTCAAGATGGAGATAATTCAAGCCTCCATCAACTTCAACAACCCTTCAATCAATATTCTCTTGTACGGATACGTACAATGACTTGTAACTACAAAATTTGGATGAAACACACAAAAATTATAGAGTAAACAAGGAATTTTATTATTTTTTCTTCACATACAAAGTCTCCAACCTCCTACCTCAAATTGTATGAGGCTTTTAAAATCTTATACACCAAAAAAAACTAACTCAACCAACAAAACCAACTTTTAAACTTCTAACCGTTGGTCTTCCAAGTTTGCACTTTTTTCATTTTGAACAAGACAACATTTGGAAATATTACAAAATATGACTATAAGAACTCTAAGTCGACCAAACACAACTCAATACATATTATATGGTCTATTATGACCTTATTTTCATGACCAATGACTCAAAACACCTAAAACTATCACAAGACCTCAATCACAAAATTAGACTACCATGGTGCCCTTGCACAAGAGCTCCACCAAGATGCGAATATGACATGGGTCTTTGATCTTGCAAACCTAGCTACAATCTCACCACAAACATGTTAGGCTACAAACAAACATGTTAGGCAAAAATGTGAATCATAATAGACACAATTTTATATGACACAATAAGACACCATTTGACACAATCTGACATAATAAGACACATTATGATCAGATAAGACACAAGACGTGATCTAATCAGATAATAAGCCTATGGTTGTTACAAATTGTATTGTAGGACAACCACAAAAAAGAAAGGTCTAGTCAGGCTACCCCCAAGCTAGACACCACTTCATCACTCTTCCTCCCACATGTAAGAAATTTCCTACACACATCCAATCAAAAAAAAATTCTTATACATCATTGAGTGCTTGACCATTTGATCCTTCTAAGAAATAATATAAATTATTCTTCGTATAGGCCCCTACACTTGATGTAGGAGCATTTGGGTGCATGGATAATCCTACACAAACAAAAATATTTAAAACTTTATTGCTTGTGTTTCTTTTATTTTGGGTTGCAAGCACAAAATAATGAAATTATCAACTCCTCTAGCATAATAGAATTTGGTGACGTTTGTAGGAAAATCAATTGTAAATTTGATACATTGTTAAATTGTTTCAAGGTGTTAATTTTCCAAAAAGAAAAATCCCACACCCAAGCTTGGAGTGGGAATTTAATGTTCTTTATAATTCCATTCAAAAAATTTGAATTTGTATTTTTTTGAGAAAATGGGATGCAGGGTGTTGAAGGAGTGGAGAGAGTGGGTTGAGAGGCAGGAAGGTAATTTTATGAATTTCCATTGAATGTGCATGCTAGGAAGAAGAATACCCACACCTAAAAAAGGGAAGGATGAAGTTACAGAAGCTAGGACTAGTAGTAGGAAGGAAATCATGTGCCCAAGTTTCCTGGGAGCTGTTGGATAGGAAAACAGATACAAAGAAGGTGTGAAAATGAGAATTTTTTTGGAGAGGAGGGTGTTGGATGTCAAAGGAAGTGTGTTGTTGTTTCTTTTTACTACTCATAGAGAGCAATAATCTTATTTTCTTTTCTTGTAGGTTTTTTTCATAAAATATGGAGTTTGTATTTGTTTGGATGTAGATTATGTTGTAGGAGTGGCATATTTTGGCAATTGTGGAAGCCATTGTATTTCATTGTTGTTGTAGGTAATGCAAATTTAATTTAAAAATCAGAATTACCTCCACAAGGTGAATTTATGTGTAATGTTTTTCTTCTTGAAAGAGGGGCTTTGATGTTGATATTAAAAATGCTCTAAGAAAGAGTTTGGATTGAGATTTGATTATGTTTGTTTGTCTTGGCCTTCATCTTCAAGATGGTTACATTTTCATATTTCTTCATGTATTGTGCACTGATAAATAAAGAGTTGATTTTTCATGTTTTTTGTTGGAATTATGTGTTTTGAAATTTTGATGTTTTATGAGATGGGCGTGTGGGATTTTCACTACATCAGTTGTATCAAAGCTAGTGTTCTTGAGTGTGCAAGTAGAAGCATCAATTGGATCCAGCTTGCACTAGGACCTGAGGGTGGAAAGTGTGGTTTTTTCTTGCAAATGAATGTGAAATTTTCAAGAGGAAGGATTTGTTGAGCATAGGTTCCTTCAGTTGTGAACAGATCGTCGAGTGTGAGGCAGTTTGTAACAAAACTTGAAAGTGTTGAAGATTTGTAAATAGATCACCCAACGTGAGGCAATTTACATGTGAAGAACTTGAGGATTTGAATATTTGTTTTGAGGCTTTGTGAGGCCTTGAAAATTCCAAAGAAGAAAGGAATTTTTTTTGTCATGGTTGTGTATGTAAGTGAACAAGAAGGAGAAAATATTGTAGAAGTATGCTTTGAGGATAGTGTGAAGGAAGATGGTCAGATTGTAGCGGAGGATGAGAACAAAAAAGAAAGTGAAACAATCAAAGAGGAAAATTATGTTTTAGTAGTAGATGAGTGTCCTTTGGAGGAATTGAAAGTATTAAAAAATGAAAGTGCAGTTGAGAGTGAAGGAGAAGAAGATATGATAGTAGACAATGGTGAGAAAAAGGTTGTAGAAAAAGAGGCAATGTATACTATTTTTCATTTTTATGATGAAGATGAGAATGGATTTTTTGTAGATGAAAGAGTTGAAATAGAGGATAATATTGATTCATATTTTTTTAAATTTCAGAAAGATAATGATTTGCATATTTTGAATAAGTTGGTTCAAACAGAGTCTGATGGTGATGTTTGGTATTGCAAAGTTTAGTGCAGGTGAATTTTGGTGGAAGTGGTCAGACTACGGTGGGTTGAATCCCACAATATTGGAAGAGATTGTGAGTTGCATTTGGTGGAGGTGGTTGGTTTATGGTGGAGCTGATTCCACATTGAAGATGTTGAGTGTAGAGAAGAATCATCAAAGGAGAAGGATACTTGTTCTAGCTAGGTGTTGGAAGAGGAGAAAGAAGAACAAATCAAAGGTACCAATTTTATTGATGGATTTTGCTAAGGATTTCTTGCAATCTGAAAGGGTGGTACTAAAACTCAACTCCATTTGGTGAATCTAAATTCACAAAAATTTCCCACCCCAAGTGTCTAATGCAGGAGCATGAGAGTGCACAAATAATCCTACACAACCAAAAATATTTTAAAATATATTGCTTGTGTTTTGTTTTGATTTTTGGTTGTAGGCACAAATTAATAAATTATCAACTCCTCCAGCATAATGGATTTTGGTGACAGTTGTGGGAAAATCAATTGTAAATTTGATACATTGTTAAATTGTTTTTAAAATTGTTGCAAGGTATTAATTTGCTAAAAAGGAAAATACCACACCCAAGTTTGGAGTAGGTATTTAATGCACTTTGTAACTCCATTCAAAAATTTTGAATTTGCATTTTTTGAGAAAATGGTATGCAGGGTGTTGAAGGAATGGAGAGAGTGGGTTGAGAGGTAGGAAGGCAATTTTTTGAATTTTCATTGAATGCATATTCCAACAAGAAGAATACCCACACCCAAAAAGGGAAGGATGAAGTTGCAAAAGCTGGGACTAGTAGTGGGAAGGAAATCCCACACCCAAGTTTCCTGGGAGCTACTGGACAGGAAAATGGATGCAAGGAAGGTGTGAAAATGAGAATTGTTTTGGAGAGGAGGGGATTGGATGTCAAAGGAAGTGTGTTGTTGCTACTTTTTGATGCTCATAGAGAGCAATAATCTGATTTTGTTTTCCTATAGGTTTTTCTCAAAAAATATGGAGTTTGTATTTATTTGCATGTAGATTATGTTGCAGGAGTGGCATATTTTGGCAATTGTGGAAGCCTTTGTATTTCATTGTTGTTGTAGCTAATGCAAATTTAATTTAAAATTCAAAATTACCTCCACAAGTTGGATTTATGTGTAATGGTTTTCTTCTTGAAAGAGGATTTTTGATGTTGATATTAAAAATTCTCTAAGACAGAGTTTGGATTGAGATTTGATTATGTTTGCTTGTCTTGGACTTCATCTTCAGGATGGTTGAATTTTTAAATTTCTTCATATATTGTGCACTGAGAAATAAAGAGTTGTTTTTCATGTTGTTTGTTGGAATTATCTATTTTGTAACTTTGATGTTTTGTGAGAGGGGTGTGCAGGATTTTCACTTTACCAACTTTATTCCTCATGTTGATGCACCCTTCTCTTCTTCATGTGAGACATGATGTTGAGGTTTCCCTCTATTTGGTCAAATTTACACTATAAGTATTGTCCTTCTTCCTTTCTAGACTACCTCTATTATGGAATTGAGATCACCTCTTTCCTAACGTGAGTACCATATATATAATAATATTGACATTACCTTTGTTATTCCATTGATATTACCTTTTTCATCACATTGAGATGACCTTTATTATGTGTAAGAGAGGGGGACCAACCACACCAAGGCTCCAAGTCACGGAGAGCCAAGAGCAGAGGGCTTCCCTAGCTTACCTCCAACTAATGGGTAATTAGGACAAGAATCAAGAATGAAGAGCACTCTCAAGTGGTTCTGTCACTCTACAGATCTGAATGTCTAAATGAGGCTAGACGAGCTAGTTTCTAGAGTCCAAATTGCACCTCAGAAAACTCTTTGTTCGAGGACGGAAGCATAGGTCTAGGACAACAATGCAGCACGCTAGTGTCTCTCTGGTGTGCTGGCATCCATATAGCCAGAAAACATAAAGTGAAATGTGGAAAGAAGAAAAGCCTAATAACTATCTAGTTGGTTAACTTTAACAAAATAAATAGAATGATGAAATGCGAGAGATAACTGTATAAATGGAAAAGAATGTAGATGAAAGTGAGGGTGATGAATATCAACTCACTAGAGCTCCAGTTCACCAAAACGTTTCGTGCACACGTTCACCTACACACAAGAAAGAGAGGGAAAAATGTTGGGCTATATAGGGGTTTGACTCAGTCAAACCCCCACTTTGGTGTTTCCACCCCCATAGACAACCAGAAAAGCCACAAAGTAGAAAATGCGATGAAGGAAATAGAAAAGAAAGTACTGAACACTACAAAAGATGCAATGTTACTCTATCAAACCACAATATGAAAAAGAGAGTAATGCAATACCACCTCCACCCAAAGGCACTCAAGGCAAATGAAGGGAGAATGCAAGGCAACGAGCTTGGAAAAGTTGACACAGCCGCAACAGTGACGAAGGGAGGTCTTGCAAGACTCCAAACTCACAGCTTCTGTGGTATAGCAACATGTACAAAGGTGAAGTTGATGGAGTAACAAGATTTCTTGTTGATATGCTTAATGGAGCTATGTGAAAAATGCTTGAGAGAATGTGATATATTGATAGAAGATCTTGGAAGACTGAATGAATGAACAAGATAGCCATTTCAAGACTAAAATGGGAGAGAAGGGGTTGTTTTTAGGTTAGTTGGTCAACAAAAAGGCATTACCCTTCGTTCCCAATGGAGAACATAACATCCCTGCAGATGCCAAAGGCAAGAATCTATCAGGGATGGCAGTATGCCGCACAAACGTCTGAACACTGCTCTCGCATCCCCGACAAATATTCCCCCACCGACATAGAAAATAGGCGCCAAGTGGATGTATTTTGAATGGGTGATGTGGAATTTCACCTTTGGGTTTGATTTTCGAAGGTGAAGGGATGCAAAAGAATAATTTACACAAGGGGTGAAAATTCACTCCTATACATTTTTCCCCCACTTTAGCGTGCAAGAGTATATATGAGTGTTTGGTAAAGTAGATCAAAGAGTTAGAAATGTATACCTAAACTGTCGAGGAAGCAGACCATGATCTATTGAACTCAAAAGTGTAGGGAAGGAAAAGGAATCCATAGGTACTCTCTCCTAAGGAGGTTTGAACAAAAGGACTTCGTAGCTATGTGGAACTACGAAGTTGAACAAAGTATGCCAAAGGCCTACAGTCCAATGATGGACAAATCCTACAGGATGCAAGCGCTTCATAGGCCCTCGAACTTGCAAAGAAGGCATTCCCCCAAGTACTCTCTCATGAAGGAAGCACAATGTAAGGGCACTCCACAGACTTAGACTAAAAAGCAACTTCACAAGCACACCTACAAAGCAACATGTTAATCTACAGATAAAACATGTTAGAAAATGAAAAGCAGCCACACAGGCAGATAGATAGACAGTCATATAGACATTCAAAAAAATTGAAAAGCTTTCAAAGGGGTCCCTTGGGAACCCCTCAAAAGAAAAGGTGGTCCACTCAAGGGATGCATTGTTTGAAAGTGCAAGAATGTTTTACACAAATCAATTCACCATCAAGGAATCCTTTTGAAAGATGTTCACTTCATCAAGGAATTCAAAAGGAAGAAAATGCCCCCTAGCGAGGGGAAGGTCGAGGCTTCTCCCATAGGAAAAGCTACTCCCTCCTCAGAGGAAAGTTCTTCAAGTTCTTTCATTGCGAACCCATGATGAAGGAAACACATTATACTAGGGGTCCTTGTTGAGAATGTGATTTTTTTGAAAAAGTTTACAAAGATTTTTGAGATAATATTTTTTGGTAATCGAATTCATTTTATAAAAATCAAAGTTGACATGATAGCCTTCCCCTTAGGATGGTGTGTGTTGAATGCAGAGGCACGTGACATCCTAAGGAGAGAAAAACAAGAATGAAAAAGTGATGTTGTGGCCTACAGGACATAGCAAAATGTCATTGTGGTGATGTTGTCGAACACATGAGGGATAGCACATGAACACCACAACATCATAACTCAAGCAAAGAAGAGACAAAGATAACCAAAACTGCAAAAAGAGACAATAACATCACAAACAAAGGGCACAAGGGTGATCTGATATTTCGGGGTCAAAATTGCTCATAAATATATGTAAGTATAATAATAGGATATTAATGAATTGCCATTAACCCTCTAATATATCAAACCATGTGAAGAATACACGAGAAGACAAAGTTAAAATAAAAAATTGGGTCAACATGGAAGGGAATCCTAAATACCCCCAACACTTTGCATCATCCCTAATTTGTCAAAAAACAATACACATAACAAAGGAAGAATGATGCCACAAATAGAGGAAGTCTCATGACACATAATCACTCATGTATCCAAGCACCTACAAGGGTGACAAGGGTCATCCAGGAATACATAACGCAAGCACGGGGGGAACACATCACAACAAACACACACCTAACCTAAAGGTAAAGAAGAGGCACCCCCTAACACTCATCGACCAAGAGGTCATCTACTTCCCAATCTAGATCATTATATGAGGAAGGTGGATGAGCCTGCAATGGTGGAATGTTAAGGGGGAACCCTCTAACCCTCCAACAAGAGCCAAGGAAGGAGATTGAGGTCTCCTCCACTCAGTTCATGTGGAACAAAGGTCACCAATTTTGCGAAGATCGCTAATAGGGTCAGGACCTCATCCAAAGATTTAAACATGCACTTCACGAGAGTTCCATGTGTTACCTCAATGGGCAAGGGAGGTGGCACTTGAGATTCACTGCTAGGCTTGCCGAGTGATTCAAGAGCAATGATGAGCTCAGGGGATGCCAGAGATTCTTCCATCACAAGGACAACACATGCTAATGCAGAACCACCCTTTGAAGAGGGTGGACTCCTCTTTGACCCCCATTGATAGCAAGTCCATCCTCCACCTTTCGCTTCGTCAGAGGGTGCGAGACCCCCAAGGATGAGGCAGAAGGCGTAGAGGAGGAGGATAAACCCACGGCAAACACCACCAAGGTATTCGGCATGTCCATAGACTCAGAGAACGATGGGATGTCTAAAAGGGACATCAAGAGAGGAGGCTCAACCGAAGGAGCAATAAACACTTGTACCTTTTTAGGATCAGGGGTGTTTACGCTCATAGCAAGAGTCATAAGCATAACCAAATTTTATTAAACTAAAGCAAAGGGGATGAGAGAGGAGGACACAACAAGAGGCCCTGAAACAAAGGTGGTCAACTCCCCTTCCTTCCTCTATAAAGTGGCTTTCTCATCCACCAGAGCCTTTCGCCAATTCTTGCACTCACGTACAAGGCAGTTTCTGCTACTTCGGGAGCTAGAGATCAGAAGCTAAGATGAAATAGAAGGCTCCTACATGGCCATCAAAGTTTCCATCATGACTATTTTTGGTGGAGGGAGAGACTAAGAAGAGGATGGAGCAACAATGGGGGCAACTGGCTCTAACGCCTCGGTGGCGGGCCTCTTCCCATTCACTGCCTTGGGAGCAGGAGCGATAAGAGGCCATGGAGGTCGAGATATAGAGGATTCCCCGTGGGGACCATTCCTTCTATCATACAAGTAGGGCTAGGGTCCAAGAGGCATAGTAGGAAGGTCCAATATCTAAATCTTGGCTTTACGCCAAGCAGGCACCGTCAGACTTCTTATGTGAAAGCCGGGAGTGGTCATCCAAAAATCCTCTTCAGCAAGGGGTGCAGAAGTGATGCCCCCCCAAGGATGGGTAGGCCTCTCCCTTCCCTTTCAAGAGGAGTGGGCAGCTCGTTGTTGCATTGCTAGAGGGGTCACTTTCAGTTGTCCCTTGCCCCTAGTTTTGTACTTTATGTAGTTTTAGTAAAGTAGGTTCATTATAGGGGGAAGCGGACCGACCGGGGCAGGCCAAAAATGATCCAATGAATAACCCCTATGGGACATCAATGGTTGATATCCAGTGTCATGAACAACGTGCATATCACCTTCGTGGGAGAACTTTAAAAATGTATGAATAATGGAAGTGATTTTATTCATAGAATGATCCAGGTGGATCCATAAGACCTAAAAAATTCACAATCTCAAAATTCAACAAAACCAACTTCATCGCATAGAGCTTGTCGACACTGTCTTGATGCAAATTGAAGGGGCTCAAAAGGAGTATGTATGCCAAAGTTATGCACAGTCAAAGGTTTAGTCAAATAGGTGAATCAGGGGACCAGGAAAAAGGCAAAAAAAATCATCATCTCCAAATTGGTCAAAGTCAACATCATGACGAAGGGCTCGTCACCACGATTCCAACATTGTTTGTTTCGTCGAAAACGAAGTCCCAACGAGCAAGATACAACTAGTCAAAGTTCAATCAAAATGGATTGACTTGATGACATCAGCAAAATTACAGTCAGCATGGACACTGACATGGCATTCGGTTGGCAGCTGGTAGCAAATCATATGTTGACACGTGGCACAAGGCAGTAAATTAAAATGTGCCATGTGACCCAGTCATCAAATGCCATGTGGCACCCCCAACTACCTCCACCTGGCAGTTTCATGATTGACTTGTTTGTTAAAAATTATGGTTGGGGGTCGAACTCCCAACCTCATAACGTTGCATAACCTTCGCCTACCATGACGCCACATCAGTCACTTTGAGAGTAAATGGCCGGCGGTTGGTTTTAAAGAACGCTTTTGCTAAATTGGGAGACTAAGAGGGTCGAACCCTCGACCTCCACTTGGAAATTACCAAGTGGTGACTTAGAATTGCAAATTATGGGAATTGTGAGAGTTTTGGCTTGAGAATAATTAAGCAAGTTTACTTGGAGAAATAATTCCAGTGTGAGAATTTTTGGAGGAGAAGAATTACAAGGTGTTATTATACAACAAAATTGTAAAAGTGAGAGAGATTGTGAGGAATTTTGTGTAGGTTTTGAAGCTTGAATATTGTAAGAAGGAATCTCCAGGTGCTTGGCAATATTAATGAAAGCAATCCAACATTGAGAAGCGGACCCAGAGATGTAGTCCTTTGAAGGACGAACTCTGTTATCAACCTGCGTTCGATCTTTCTATCTTTCATCTTATTCTTCTTCTATCTCTTGTCTTACATTCTCTCTATTTCATTTCAGTTTATTTTTCAATTCAGTATTTGATTTCTAATTACAAACATTTTAGTAATTAGTAATTTCATCAATTATGTAAAAGTGAACCTAGTCTGTAATTTCAACGGTTAAACAACATAGTCACGCAATTTTGTCTGGATCGGGAATAATTGTAATTAAGGTTAAATACATTTGAATTTGTAAACCTATAATTATAGATCATAGAAGCTAGCCACAGGATGCCCAACTTCACCCTAAATAGATCAGATTCCAAAATAACATCAAAGGTTGTATCCACAACCCTAGGTCCAACTAGGATGGAAAGAGTTATAGATCCATATAGCTTAAGAGAGATCATCATGCGTACACATGGTAGAATTTGTTTCTTCATATTCCTCCCTCTGCAATGAATTTAACCATAATTTCTCCTTTGTAATAACATTTACCTAGCTCACAGGGTCAACTAGGGCTCCTGTCACAATGTTCCCATTGAGGAAAGTAGAAATGTATAGAGGAGAGGGCTTTTTATTCAAGAGAAAGTCCAACGAGTTCAATGTCACACGTGGCGAGCTAGTCGCAGGCTGTGGGGGAGGAGTAACAGAGACCATGTTTATATATGTCGATGGTTGAGGAGAAGCATTGGAGGGGTCAATAATCAAGTTTGCAGAATGAGACAAAAATGGGTCTGTGTAAATCTATAACTCGCTATTGGCCTTCGCTACTGATTTATTCGCATTTTGTTTTGTCCCATCAATACTAATGGTATCGTCGTTGATGCAATCCTGTATCTCATGACGCAGGCACATACAACACTCGGTATCATGCCCATTAACCTGATGGCACTACCAAAAAGCATTTGCATCATACCAATTAGGATAAGGTTCCTTAAGAGGCTGAGGGTTTTCCAAAGTTATGATCTTATCCTTTAACAAATTTTACAAGATGGAAGAATAAGATTCTGCCAACTTTGTAAACTTCTTGTTGCATCTGAGGTCGTGATCGTTAGTCACGGCGACAACATTCACAACAGCTTTACCTTTTCCTGAGATAGACACAATAGACTTTCCTTCTGAACGGGAGCACGAGGAAGGTCCCCCAAACTAAACTACCATTTATTGATACTCTCTCAATGCGGCACATATATGCAATTTCATCAGGGCAAACTTCTCTTGCTAGGCTTGCTGCAAGTTGCCTATGAACACCTTTTGCACATCAAAGTCAAGTAGCAGGTACAAGATTTGAAAAAGAGCGCTTGGTACGATGCTATGAAGTGAGTTATGTTCTCGTTATCTCCCTACTTACACTCAAGTGTTGTATCCTTGAGGGATTGAGGAAATATTTTTTCCATCAAAGCGTCATGATGAAAGAAATTCATACACATGGCATTGAAGGCTGACACATGTGTTTGTAGATCCCCTTTACCACCATAATTTTTAAACTTAGGAATCTCCATTCCCTGAGGGAAAGGAGTACTTAAAATTGCTATCAACAATGGGCTATGTCAGAAGAAAGGTTGAAAAATAGGCTGGGCATATACCTAAGAAAGGCTTGCCAACTGGTTTTGCATCTGACCCATGTTCTAAAGAAGAGCATTTAGAATAGGGTTGGAGGATGACAAAGGCCCAATGGAACCTCCAAAACCACCACCACCAAAAGAACCTCTGAAGCCACCTCTGGAACCATCATCATGACCACCGCCAGAGCCACCACCACCAGTAGGGCCTCCATTAGAGCCACCTCCACTATCGAAGCCACTATCATGGCCTCTACCAACACCACCTCCGCCAGTTCCACCTCCACTACCAAAGCCGCCACCACTCATTCCACCAGAACCCCCAGCACCAGAGGCAATAGGAGGGGTGAAACTGAAACCAAGGGGTATTCTACTTGCCTTGATAGTGTTAGGCCTCTAAGAAGTAGAGGAGACACTAATCGAAGGGCCGGTTTTGTCCATGTATATAGGCATGGTAGGCATTGAAACACCTATTTGTCTTTCATAAGCATCGAGCACTTCCCCTTGGGTAGTACCCGATCTAGACTTATATGAAGGGATATATGCTTCGATTAGATTGATAAGACCACATAAGAACTCTATACATTTCTAATCCTTTCCTAACATATATCTCACCTCGCTAGTAATTCTAGTGGCTCTCACAATGCTTAATGATTTCTCCAAATGCTTCACAAGATATGATAATTTGTTATCTAATGCCAAAAGGTTTTCTGCAAGGATATGCACAGAATCATCTTTTTCCACAGAAAAAGTCATAGGGGATGTTGGAGGGGTAGGAGCATGAGTGGTCTCATCTATGAAACCAATCTCGTCAGTAAAACTTGTAGGAAAACCAATGGTAAAGTCGGTGGCTAGACCAATGGAAAAACTGGAGGTGAAACTAGAAGTGACCTCTAACTTTTCCATTGGTAGGTGTCACACACTTCTCGTAACAACATACCCAGAAGTCATGGATTGGGTTGTGATGCTCATAAACCTTTACAACACTCAAGTTCACAACAGTCATTGGGTGCAAGGAAAAAGTCTCAACACAAGCAAATGGATAGATGTTGTTCACATCAGTTTCACCAAAAATGTAAGAGGGGGACCAACCACACCAAGGCTCCAGGTCACAAAGAGCCAAGAGCAGAGGGATGGCCTAACTTACCTCAAGCTAATGGGTTTTTAGGATAAGAATTGAGAATGAAGAGCAGTCTCAAGTGCTTTTGTCACTCTACAAATCCGAATGTCTAAATGAGGCTAGACAAGCTGATTTCTAGAGTCCAAACTGCACCTCAGACAACTCTCTATCTGAGGATGGAAGTGCGGGACTGGGATGACAATGCAGTGCATTGGCATCTCTCTAGCGCGTCGGTGTTCGTATGGCCAAAAAAGGTAAAGTGCAATGAGGAAAGCAGAAAACCCTACTAACTGTCTAGCTAGTTAACTTTAACGAAATAAACAGAATGATGAAATATGAGAGATAACTATATAAATGGAAAAGAATGTAGATGAAAGTGAGGGTGATGAATATCAACTCACTAGAGCTCTAGTTTTCCAGCAAGCTCCACGCACGTGTTCACCTACCCACAAGAAAGAGAAGGAAAAATGTTGGGTTGTATAGGGGTTTACCTCAATCAAACCCTCGCTTTGGTGTTTCCAACCCCACAGATAGCTAGAAAACCCACGAAGTAGAAAATGTGATGAAGGAAATAGAAATGAAAGTACTAAACACTACAAAAGATGCAATGTTACTCTATCAAACCACATTAGGAAAAATAGAGTGATGCAATTTACCACCTCCACCCAAAGGCACTCAAGGCCAATGAAGGGAGAATGCAAGGAAACGAGCTTGGCAAAGTCAACACAGCCGCAGCAGTGACGAAGGGAGGTCTCACAAGACTCCAAAGTCATAGCTTATATGGTATAGCAACACATACAAAGGTAAAGTTGTTGGAGTAACAAGCTTGCTTGTTTTAATTCTTAATGCAGTTGTGTGAAAAATGCTTAAGAGAATGTGATAGATTGCTAAAAGATCTTGGATGACTAAATGAATGAACAAGATAGTCATTTCAAGACCAAAATGGGAGAGAAGGAGTTGTTTTTAGGTTGGTTGGTCAACATAGAGGCGTTACACTTTGTGCCCAATGGAGAATGTAATGTCCCTGTGGACACTAGAGGATGGAATCTTTCAGGAACGACAGCATGCCACACAGACCTCTGCACGCTGCACTTGTGTCCTTGACAAATATCCCCCACCAACACATAAAACAGGTGCCAAGTGGATGCATTTTAGATGGGTAATGTGGAATTTTACCTTCAGGTTTGATTTTCTAAGGTGAAGGAATGCAAAAGGGTAATTTACACAAGGGGTGCAAATTCGCTCCTATACATTATATGTAATTTATCTTACCTCTATTATCACATTGATATTACATCTACTATTTTAACCACTAGCACATGATATAAAGACTAACTTTATCTTTATCTATTCTATGTATCATAAGGTCTTTAGGTCTCCATCTCCATCTATTGTTTTGATATAAATTATGTGACACTCATTTGTGTTGTACTATGGAGCTACAATTTTAGGTGCAACCACAATATCTTTTATTTGGTAACAAAACAACCATCTCCATCTTTTTTGTCCTCGCCTAAATTATTGGGGTCATCCAAGAACTCCTCTTAGGATCACACATCCTTACCAAAGATCACCTCTCTTCTTTATTTCCCTTCAAACTAAATTAGAAGATTTGTATATTATACAAAAATGTTAGTTTGCAAACTATAGCACATGATCATTCTTTTGTATTGCATACCCCATGTTGTAGACCTATCTTCTGAGAACATTTTGGAGTGATGATGACAGCAATAAAAGATAAAAAGAGGAAAAAATACAACATGCATATGAACAACTAACTTCTTCAAAATTCCATGTCATTTTTTGAGTTGGATGTTGCATTAGAAAACTAATGACATAATAGAAAAATATTTATTACAATTTATTATATTTTTCATCCCATCCTACATATGTCCTTTCTGATGGCCATGGGAATGAAAGTATCTTATCCTCATTGTGATTATACTTCATATACTTTGCATCTAAAAGTGCTCTAGTTTCTTTGAAAAATGTATCTAGACCCTGCTCAGAGGAGATCTACTTATCTAAAGTGGAATTGAGAAACTATGTATCCACATCATCACTAGCATAGATGAAAGTTGCAAGGGTAGGGTCCATAGTGTTGAAATGTGCCTACCACTAGTCTAAATATTTGAGCTCTCCTTTATCATCCAAGATGTTTGGCGTTGCCTTCATTTCTAAGAACTCAAAAGACTTTAATTTAGTCCTTATCTGTTGCACCAATTTGGTCATGTCTGCCTTCATTTCTCCTATTATCTTGGCCATATTCTAAGTAGGAAGGATATCAATTGGCATGTCATTTTCAAATATTTATGTTTTATAAATACCTTGCAAACTATCAATCCTGGGTACCATTTTATTTATTATATTCCCCAACTTCTCTTGATTTTTTGCAATCTTGGCATAAGCATCCTTAAGTTCAGAGTAAGCTTGGTGGGAGTCCTCTAATTTCACCAAGACTTTGGATACCCTATATTTAATCACATTATCTACTATACAATTTTTCTTCTTCCACTACTCTCCCTAAGCATTCTTTATCTATACTTCAATCTCCTTTATTTTTAGACTTAACTCTTCCTTCTCTTTTATTAAGCTACTTGAAAATCTTGCCATTGAAGCACTTACCATTTTTGTCCCTATTGGTGGAGATTTTTGTTTTGGCTCTTGAAACTTTAGCTTGTTATAATTTGTAGTTGGCTTCACATGATCTTTCAATAATTGATCATACTTTTCCTATAGCTTCTTTGTAGTGGCTTCACTAAATTTAGTTATATGAACAACTAATGAAGTTGCTTGGGGAGTTGTGTTGTCTAATACCATTTTTTAACTATCAAACTCCCCTTCATTTACTACAAAGTATCTACTACTTAAGGTTACTTAGTGTTTGGAGCAAGATTCCATATGGCTAAGGTTTCCCACTTACAATTGAACCTTGATCTTGAGTATGTTTGCTATGCTTGATCCTCAAAAGAGAATATCTCTTCATCCTACCTTCAAATGGTATCCAAATCTATTGTAGAAGTAATATCCCATTCTAGTAATAGTAGTAGCCCACTTTCTCTCACCAACCTCCTTCCTTCTTCTAGTGTTGTATTTTTGACATAAAATTCAATCTCCTTCAACACCTTTTGAGTGACTTCCTCACATGTGGAGGGGTGTAATTCACCATTTTCTCTCTTCAATTTATCATTGAACTCTTCTCTTCTTATCTTGATCACAAAATCCTTGAATTCCTTAGATTTGACAAATTCATCATCTAAGATGAATTATGTGTAGGAAAGGGCTCTCATATCATTTTCCTCATCTCTACCACTTCTAGTATTAATCCCCAAATGTATTTGTGGTACCCCAACCACACTTAACCTTGGAGGAAAGGGTGTTGCTTGATTTACCTCATCCTAAGTGACTTCTATCTCTTCCTCTTCATCAACACCTAGGGTTTAATCAACCAAAGATGGTTGATCAAGTCTTCTTTTCTTTTGAGGTTGCTCTTGGGGAGGAAATTTTGCAATGGGGGCTTCTTTAGGAGGTGAAGCTATTATAGAATGACGGTTGTGGGAAAATCAATTGTAATTTTGATACATTGTTAAATTGTTTTTAAAATTGTTGCAAGGTATTAATTTGCTAAAAAGGAAAATCCCAAGCCCAAGCTTGGAGTGGGCATTTAATGCGCTCTATAACTCCATTCAAAAAATTTGAATTTGCATTTTGTTCATAAAATGGAATGCATGGCTTTGAAGGAGTGGAGAGAGTGGGTTGAGAGGCAGGAAGACAACTTTTTGAATTTCCATTGAATGCACATGCTAGGAAGAATAATACCCACACCCAAAAAATGGAAGGATGAAGTTGCAAAAGTTGGGACTAGCAACCGGAAGGAAATCCCATGCCCAAGTTTCCTGGGAGCTGCTAGACAAGAAAATGGATGCAAGGAAGGTGTGAAAATGATAATTGTTTTGGAGAGGAGGGAATTGGATATCAAAGGAAGTGTGTTTCTACTACTTTTTGCTACTCATAGAGAGCAATAATCTGATTTTGTTTGCATGTAGGTGTTTCTCGAAAAATATGGATTTTATATTTGTTTGCATGTAGATTATATTATAGGAGTGGCATATTTTGGCCATTGTGGAAGCCATTGTATTTCATTGTTGTTGTAGGCAATGCAAATTTAATTTAAAATTCAAAATTACCTCCACAAGCCGGATTTATGTGTAGTGGTTTTCTTCTTGAAAGAGGATTTTTTATGTTGATATTAAAAATTCTCTAAGACATAGTTTGGATTGAGATTTGATTATGTTTGTTTGTCTTGGCCTTCATCTTCAGGATGGTTATATTTTCATATTTCTTCATGTATTGTGCACTGAGAAATAAAGAGTTATTTTTTCAATTTTTTTGTTGGAATTATGTGTTTTGGAAGTTTGATGTTTTGTGAGAGGGGTGTGTGGGATTTTCACTGTATCAACACTATTCCTCATGTTGATGCACCCTTCTCTTCTTCATGTGATACATGATGTTGAGGTTTACGTCTATCTAGTCCACTTTACACTATAAGTAAATTATCCTTCTTCCTTTCTAGACTACCTCTATTATGGAATTGAGATCACCTCTTTCCTAATATGAGTACCATATATATCATAATATTGCCATTACCTTTTTTATTCCATTGATATTACCTTTTCATCACATTGATATTACATTTATTATATAATTTAGCTTACCTCTATTATCACATTGACATTACCTCTACTATTTTAACCACTAGCACATGATATAAAGACTAACTTTATCTTTATCTATTCTATTTACCATGAGGTCTTTAGGTCTCTATCTCCATCTATTTTTTTGATATAAATTATGTGACACTCGTGTGTGTTGTACTATGGAGCTACAATTTTAGGTGCAACCACAATATATTTTATTTGGTAACAACACAACCATCTCCATCTTTGTTGTCCCCGCTTAAATTATTGGGGGTATCCAAGAACTCCTCTTAGGATCACACATCTTTACCAAAGATCACCTCTCTTCTTTATTTCCCTTCAAACTAAATTAGAAGATTTGTATATTATACAAAAATATTTTAATGGGGTATTTATTCCAATCACATATAAAAAACACATATCTACATTCATACATGCAAACACATGCTTTCCAAATTCTAGTATGTATATAGTAATTGCACTTGATTATCTATTATTATTTGGATCACTTAACAATAGAGCATGTTAGTTTAAGTGGTCTTGATTTATTTGGATCACCTAAAAAAGTATGGCACTAGTCCAAGTGATCCTAATTTTATCTAACCAAAAAATAGAGAACACTAGTCCAAGTGATCATGATTTTTATCAATCACCTAAAAAATAGATAATTCTAGTCCAAGTAATTATAACTTTATCTAAGTCACCTAGTAATTGAGCACTTTAGTCTAAGTGATCCTAGTTTTTTGAATCACCTAGCAATCAATTAAGCTAGTCTAAGTGATTTGTTCCACTAGATATTTCATGACTTCTAATCATAGAGTAATCTAGACCTTGATTCATTCCATTCCACTTAACAAATTTCATTTCTCTCCATTCTCTCATCATAACCACTATAAACATAATAAGCTAGAGCCTAAGCCATTTATTCTCTTCATAATGAATGAATCAATATATTCTCTCTTTGAGTTGATCAATTGACTCATTACATTACTCTCACCATATAAAAAAAACATGTATATTTCTTATTTATTTCATCTTCATTTTATTTTGGGGATGATGCAAAGCATTAAGATAAATTTCACATCTAGGTCTCTTTCATGTTGACGTGAATACTTTGTTTATTTTTTCTATGTGCCTTTTCTTCCTTTGTATATGTGTTGTTCATGCATTTCTTGTTTCTTTCTAACAATTATGATGCAATTTTTTTTCTAGCACATATTTTTTGTAGGTTTCATTCATTTTGGCATATTTTTTATACAAGTTTTATGTTTTTTAACATCATTATGTAGTAGGTTTTCTTTGTCTAACATTTTTTTTTTGACCTCACTCAAAAATTTGGTAAAGCAATCCCTTGATGTTGTTGCTCAAAACCCTGACCAGCTGCCTCCCCTACCTCCTCACCAAGGCCTTATTCTTCAACTTTATCATTTCCATTTAGCCCTATGCCCCCCTCGACCCATATTTGTTGTTCGTGTGTAATAATTGGAACCATCTGACCTATCCCTTGAGAAACTGTCCCATGTTGCTTTTGTTGGTCCTAAGAGAAAAACCCCACACTGGACAGCGAACCCCATGTGGCGCCTCAACCTATACCCCCAAAAAAAAATAAGAAGGGGGGTCAGGTTGGCCCATTCCAAGGTTGGGGACGAACTATATGAGCTTAATAATACACCCACCAAGTTGGATAGCAGACCTTTGGCAAAGAGGAAAGGTAAAAAAGACACTACGGGCCAGGTGGACGGCTCAAGCATAGAAAGTGAGGGAAAGAGTGTTGAGGATAAGGATTCCAAAGGGGACACTATTGTGGTCATGAGTATTGACATGGGAACAAAGCAAACAAGCATCAAGAGGTCTCATAGACTAGCAAAGAATAAGAAAGAGATACCGGTGGATGAAATTTCTAGCAACTTAAAGCAGATTGTCAGTAGAGATGAGTGGAAGGACACTATGGAGGAGGCTGAGGAGTTTGTGGATGGTCCCGGTCACTTCTTAAACCTGAATAGAATGCTCAAAGAGGACTCCACCCACTCTTCAGATCCTAGGGCCATGGAGGAAGAGATGACTCAAAGGAAGAGTGACAAGGAGGAGGACATCAACGAGCAGTGGGAGCAAATGGAGAAACTTGAATGAAAGTTCACTAGGCTGACACATTTTACCATTAAGATCATCCACAGATCTTTCGTTGCTCTCTCTGATGTCATCAAGGAGGAAGTGGACAAGAAGAAAAAGGGTGAGGGCTCTAATTGGGTCGAGGATGATGTTTTAAATCTCCTCATTCAAAATTGGGATAATGTCGCCTATTAGTGGGTT